>LRSR01014259.1:0-23261 GCA_001579985.1 Hypsibius dujardini
GTGTATATAAGCGGTCACGGTGCCTAATACCGAATTGCAACGTAGCTTTTTTCAAACGAAATTTGTAATGCTGTGCTCAATGTGTCGAATGAAAGGAATAAAACCGGGAACCGGAAATGGCGGTACGAAGTGCTATGTCTCGAGGTCATCTTCACATGTATCTCTGTATGCCTGACGTATGTAGGAATAGTCTGATGCACTTACGAGAGCCCAGACGTAGGTCCCGTACCATTCCAACAATATCTTCGGTCGAGGGGGCACCCTGGGAGGACGGGGAACCGCCGCAATGAACTGAGTGTAAAACCAGTAGTAGTCCACCAGGCGAACAACCGCGATCCCAGCTGCGACGGACACCACGCCGGTGACAACATACAGACTGCGCTGTCCGTGACTGAATATCAGGTGTTTCAGCGGATACCGGATTGCCAGGAACCTCTCCAGAGTGAACGCCACGATCATCCTGTTTGAGGAAAACAAATCAACGGCCAGAATCTTGATCTTACTGTACGTAAAGCCTTGTTATCGCACCCGACGGCGCTGATCGCAATTCGCGAAGCCGCCGGATGAGCCTAATTTACATACCAAGCCGAGGCGATTACGCAAGTTTCTTGAAGGAACATGGTAAATCCGTTCAAACGGTCCACCATGTCTCGAATAGCTGGTCGTGGAAGTCCGTGTACCTCGCCATCATAATTCGAAATGTAGGAGATGATGGCACTCCACCTGTCAAACGAAATTGTTATCGCGGTTGCTTCGACAAGCACATTACCAATCCGTGAGAACGGGGTAGAGAGTCACGAGAATGACAGAAGACCGACCGACCAACAGACCAACAGCCTTGCAGGCAAGCAAACAGACAGGCAGGCAGACAGGCAGACAGAAAGACAAACAGACAGACAGACAGACAGGCAGACAAACAGACAGACAGACAAACAGACAGGCAGGCAGACAAGCAGACAGACAGGCAGACAGACAGAGAAACAGACAGACAGACAGGCAGACAGACAGACAGACGGACCGATAATCAGGCAGAGACAGCTGCCGAAAGGGAAAGAAATTACTGTGAATTGCTGGCTTTGAGAAAGGTCATATAAGAAGGCAGACAAGAGGTGCTTAGATGAAACGTAGTGCGCTCACATATACACCAGATCCGTGATTGCAACCGCACTCAGATAAACCCCTTTCGAACCGAATGGTTTATCCAGCCGTAAGACCAACAAATTCAGTACGTTCCCAATTGTGGTGAGCAGCAGCAGAAGAGGATAGGAACAAAGATCCAAGTAGCGGATGGACGGTGGCTGAGGACGTTGTGAGTGAACCGAGGTCGGCCAACCGCATTTGTCGAGAGATATCGCAGCAGGCAAGGTCGAATTCAGCGAAGAGTTAGCAAAGTTCATGTTCAGCTCATGTGAAAAATATTTAGCAAGTAGATTACTAATGACGAAGATTCAAAAGCAACGAGCAGGTTAAGTATTTCAGTGATGAGTCACCATTCCACGGCTAACCCGCAATGTGCAAAGTAAAAAGTGAATAGGATGTCACGTTGGGTAAATTCCGCAGAATCATCCGGTGCGCCGCGCTTGAACTCATGATGGTTGAGCCAATACTGGAATCTCTCTCTCTCTAATTTTATTCCTGCAAACAAAGACCAAGTTGTGTTTATCTGGAAAAAAAGAGTAGTGAATGGAAGAAAACAGCCGTGGGGACTTTCAATGGCGATGACGATCGCACAAAGACGCATCAGGCGGCTTCGCTCCCGCCTCCCCTTTTCATTGAGTACCGCAACACTTCATCCCGGGAGCTAAGCGCAGAAACGCGTCCTCGCATTCCCCTTTCCCATTTATCTGATTGAGACCGTGCCAAGTTTGTTTTCGGGCATTAAGAGGACCGAAAGAGGTCAATCACGACGAATCACATCATATATGATGATGACGTGCGGCGACTGCTTAATGCTCTGCCGTTAAGAAAGACGCCCATTTGCGCGACCGAAGGAGCTGCTAAACGACAACCGGAAGTTTAGCGCGATTAAATTGAGACACGCCAATCGCTCTTTCTGTTTAGATCCTTCACGTTATCACCCACCGACAGGCAGGACAATCGTTTCCTTTTAACAATTGAGAAGGAACAACAAAAAGGAGAGGAAAGTTGCCGCAGCGGTAGTCAAATGTTAACGCACAATTAGGAGATCCCTATATCGCAGTGAAAATAACTCCAGTGGGAGTCGGGCGTCACAGAATGTTAAGATGACAAATTGAATTGAACAAAGTGGGCACAGTAGATTTCTAAGAAAGAAGATGACAACCACTGAGAAACTGAGACATGAACAAAAACAGTCACAGGACAAAAACCGGCATACAAGTAGACAAAAGACATATGACTATGCGGACAGAGAGACTGGCAGGCAGACGGACAGGCAAACAGACAAGCAAACAGAGAGACAGATAAGCACGTAGACAGATGGACAGACAGACAGACAAACAGACAGACAGACAGGGAGACAGACAGACAGACAAACAGGCAGGCAGACAAACAGACGGACGGACAGACAGACAAACAGGCAGGCAGACAAACAGACGGACGGACAGACAGACAAACAGACAGACAGACAGACAGGCAGACACGCAAACCCACAGACTTGCATGTGACTATCGATATGTAGACTTTGAATGCGCGGGTCAATTACCTTGAATGTCAAGTTGTTTTGGAAAGCTGCAAAATTGAGGAGGGCTCTCGCTGGTAAGTGACTGTGTGATTCAGGTGAAGCAAGTGTCGGCCTCCGCTGAGTGTCTCAACGATCAAGTCCACCGGGAAATCAGGCACGGCTCCCAGCGTTACCGCTATCGTATCCGTAGTGAAATCAAACGCAAAATTGAGATGACAGCCGAGGTACTTTGCGCCCGTTACGCTCCATCGGGTTGTTCCCGGGAGCGCCATTGGATTGAAGGCCAAGTGGTCGCTGCGTAGTCTAAATCCCCCATATCCGTTGATGACTGACTTTAAAAAGCCAAACAAAAGTAATATGATTAGGTCCAACCGGCAATAGTCGTGCGAAGGCAGAGTACTGAAGCTGTTTACCTGGAGGAATCCCCCCATACCCGTAAGAAAGTTCACGGCCCCATCACCGCCGGCATATTCCGACCACACCTGTAACAGCGAAATGTTGATAATCCTCATGTTAATCCGCTCACAGAAAAAAAGAACTGTTGACGGAGAAGCTTACACCAAACGGCGCTTGTGAATGTTCCGTGTATTTGGCGAATAACACGTCAGCATCCTTTCTCCTACCCAGCTCGAGATAACCAACCGCAAACATGGACCAAGTCATCGCCGGTCCGGTCAACACGGTAATCTGCCGACACAATAATGAGCGACCATCAAAGCAGAGGGGGGCGAGGACTCGTGAATATATTTGATTGAATTACATATGTTTACTGAGCAGTGTGCTTAGTGTCTACCTCGCGATAGGTGTCAAGATCAGTCTCTTTCATTTCCCGGCTCATTTCCATCTCAAGAGGATATCCCAGCAAGATAACGTCCGCCTGCTTGACGGTGCGGTTTCTGCAAACCCGGTCAGGGTCAACGGTGAAGCCGTCGAATTCCGGGTGATACGCTCTCCCGTCCGGGGTAGTTCCAGTCGGGATAGGGATCTTCGCTGCAGTGGAGTTCCAGCGAGAAATACGGGCATCGTGCTTGCCGATCAAATCCAGCACGTATGATGGCAATCTGTAATAGTGGAGTAAATCAATAATGTCAGCCACCTGTCCACAGCTTAATACGACCTTTATTTTTTCCCACTAGACAGACAAACAGACCGGCAGACAGACAAACAAACAGACAGATAGCAGACAGACAGACAGACAGACAGACAGACAGACAGACAGACAGACAGACAGACAGACAGACAGATAGATAATGAAGTTGTCTGCAAAAGATCCATCAGTCATAGGGCCGAATTTGAACCAGAAATGTCGATAACGGAAAAGGCTTAACAGTCACAGGCTCATAGCAAAATCCAAGAAAAATGAGGGAACACAACAAACAGGAGGACAATAAACAGCGCGATTGGTAACGCATTTGAAGAAGCGTAATAGTTGATTACTTACTGGAGTGCTAGTTTAGCCGCATAATTGGTGAACGCAGAGTTGTTGACGGGATAGTGGTATTCGTCTGGTCCCATCACGCCTGGAAAAAATATCGTCATGGTATTCATTAATACATTCGTAACGGTTAATCTGACCATGAGTATAGGCGCTTACTGTTTATGCTGCAAGTTGTGTCGTTGTCAGACATAACGGTCAAGCTCTGCCACCAAGCGGCGATTTCTTCCACAAGTCGATCTAATCCCATGTCCTGGATGAGTTGTTTCTTATTGTTGGAAGCGTAGAGAAACTGCCGGACAGCGAAGGCAATGTCGGCGGTTACGTGGTGCTGGTAGTCAGCGGCTGGAGGCCACGGGGTTGTTTCCACTCCTGGGCAGAAGAGAATACGTCATCAGAATCTCAACATCAAATAGAATTTATTGAGAATTTATTGGGAATTTATTGAGAATTTATTGAGCAGCTCAAAACGCTTTCGTTAAAAACCGACCGGTCATTCCCGCTTCCCAAGGGAATTTCGCGCCCTCTTTGCCGAATGCGTCTGCATTCTTGAGTGCTTGGTCGAGAATCCGAATCCTCGCCTCGATTAAAATACGCGCTTGATCCGGATGGAAGAAGAGAATCGGGGGAAACTAAGTGCGATAAAGAATACGAATGAAAACGGCGTTCAACTGCGCACTTCAACGTCGAATATTTTGAGGCAGGAACCGAGACTAAATTATCGTTAGCCAGTTTTGCAACAGAGACAAATCGCATGTCCGTACTGCACCAATATCCCTTACCATCCACATTTCGGTATCCCAGAAGGAATGCCCGAGGTAGTCCTGATCGATCTCCGCTCCCGGGGCACCACGAGCTAAGCCACCTGAAATGAGACATTTACGGCAATGAGCACCATTAAGTGTTAAACAGTTGGTCCGTGCATAATTCTCGAATCGCTCTTAACCTGGACTAAGTCCAATGAATCCATGTCCACAATCGGCGTTTGGCAGCGAACTCAGCAGAAAATAGAAAGTACTGTACAACGCTTGAGCGAGCGCAAAATTCTCCGCAGGATCCACTTCAATCCGTCCGCTTTCCCAGTATTCGCTCCACTTGGCGACATGGGAGGCGCGGAGACTCGGAAAGTCAATGTCCATGGCGTCCAGCAGGCTCTGATGAGGTTCACAAAGCAAATTGTAAGATGTCTGTGGCTCGTACAAATTTAACTTAGTTTTAAATGTCTTACCGCAACGGTTTCTTTTCCCTCACTACCTACTGATAAATATAAAACTAAATCCAGATTGTTCCCGGTAACAGTGATTTCTCTTTCCAACGGCCAGTTCGAATACCACGCCACAGTCACCGGTGACTTCGGACTTTCAGCCACTTCCGGTGTTCGAGTAAAGCCCTGACTAACACTGTAGTGGCGCAAGAGAGCGGAACTGAAAGAAGATTAGGAATTTTAATCACATGTTCAGCTATTTTATGTCTATCTGTCTGCCCATCCGTCTGTCTGCCCGTCTGTCTGTCTGCCCGTCTGTCTGTCTGCCCGTCTGTGTGTCTGTGTGTCTGTCTGTCTGTCTGTCTGTCTGTCTGTCTGTCCTTACCCGGTTGTTTCCGTGTACGGAAACTCCTTCGTCCGCACAAACTCGATATCCGGACTGACCAATAAGTCCGTCGGTGGTATGTCAATCAGTTCAACAATTACGCTTTCGGTTCCAGGGGCAAACTCAACGAGCAACCGCATCACCAGCAGGTGAGGATGCAGACGATGTGCAAAAATTTCACGCGTCAAGGTGACCGAACCGTCTTCTAAAACCTTATTCTCCCTGAATATTCCTACACAAGAAGAAGTACCTAAGTAACCTGCGAAGCCACGCAGGCAATATTGACTCAGTACGATCGCAGTACCTTCTTTCAAGTTCAGCTGGTAACTTTCGACCACGGGGACATTCTTCATCGCTGTTTTGAAGCCAATCAGTGATGGTATCCGTGCTCTCGAGCTGTTGCATCCGAGTCCATCGTACAGACCATTCATATGGACGTATGGGCTTAATGCTACGGTGGCTACATGGCCATTGCCCACTTCCGGCATGAAACGGTCCTCTGGCAATCTGTTTGTAAATAACAGAAAAAACGGACAAATGAATTCAGCACATGCGCATATAAGCGACTGCTAAATATCGGCAAAATATCTATAAAACCTGTTGCAAGGTTCAACTTCCTTACATTTTAGCCTCGAACAAATACGGCAAGTGTGTTTCGCCATGCAGAGGAGGTTGCGTTGGTTGCATCGTTGGTTGAGGTTGCGTTGGTTGCATCGTTGGTTGAGGTTGCGTTGGTTGCATTATTGGTTGAGGTTGCGTTGGTTGCATCGTTGGTTGAGGTCGTGTTAATTGCATCATTGGTTGAGGTTGCGTTGGTTGCATCGTTGGTTGAGGTTGCGTTGGTTGCATCGTTGGTTGAGGTCGCGTTGGTTGCATCATTGGTTGAGGTTGCGTTGGTTGCTTCGTTGGTTGAGGTTGCGTTGGTTGCATCGTTGGTTGAGGTTGCGTTGGTTGCATCGTTGGTTCAGGTCGTGTTGGTTGCATCATTTGTTGAGGTCGCGTTGGTTGCATTATTGGTTGAGGTCGCGTTGGTTGCATTATTGGTTGAGGTTGTATGTTGAGGCGTTGGTTCCACTTCCACCTGGTCGAAGTTAGCCCTGCGACGAGAAGAAAAGATCTGATCTACATTCCAGCTTGATGTGCTAAAGCAAAAGCTAGGGAAAAGCATTCGAAATGAGGACAGACGAGCTAAAAATAGCGGCCATCCATGAGTGACATAAGTGATTTCCCACAGCAAAGTGGTAAGCCGGTAACGCATGTGCCCTGTCAGTTCATCCACCCACCAATCAATGAAATGATTAAAGCAAGCAACAGCAGTAAGATTACATTTGCTAAACCGACTGGTCAGTTAAAAAGTAACGCTCGAGTAACGGAACCGTTAAAGATGAAGAAAAAATAGCTCGAAATTCAGTAATGAAAATATCCCTGTCAGCCATCAAACAGCCGTGCTCTTCCTATCTACACTACATGTTCACACGTGGCAAAAATCTTGCGCTGACCGAGTTAAGCCATTACACTCGTTCGACGCATGGCTGTTGTACATAGTTCCGAGCTAAAGCGCCTAATTCGGTCAGTGCAAGGTTTTTGCCACGTGTGTAGGACCATGTAATATGTTTGACCACTGACCAGTCAATCAATAAATTCACTCATCAGCCGGAACATTGCACCATTTACTACTCAAAAGTACCAGGCAGTCCATCGAAATATCATGGTACAACTGTAGCAGGTTGCTTTAAACTTCTTCATCCAGCCGCTACAAACATTATTTTATTCAACCATTAATCGGAATCGCTATCACAATTGCACACTAACTTCACAGTCTACTGAATCATAAATCAAGCTATCAGTCGCTCATACACGGCACAAAGCTAACCGTTGGATCAAATCAAGAGACGCCACATCCGCGTTGCGCCTCCATCGTCCCGTTGCCAGTTGCTTTGCAGTTTTCCCAGCGATAATTTACACCGTAAATAAGGACTATGCGATTCCGGAGTCCGGCAACTATTACATTATAGCGAGACAGAATGTACAGAATGCAAAGCAAGTGAACAATTAAAGTGCACTGAATGAGGGGAATTGAAGGCGGGCCTAACTGGGCACAAATGGGTTGGACCCCCAATCAAGGGAGCCGCTCAAGTAACAATAACCGTATAAATCCAGTCAAGAATAACTATGATTCGAGGTGTTGGAATACGAACCCGTCAAACGAAAAGATTTTTCCGATTTCGAAGACGATTTCATTTCTTTAGCAAAACAGCCCGTTCAACTGTCACAGCCCGTTCAACTGTACAACCCGTTCAACTGTCACAGCCCGTTCAACTGTCATAGCCCGTTCAACTGTCACAGCCCGTTCAACTGTCAACACTGCGTATTTTGGCTGTCGCTGGTCCACCAGAAGACGCCGACACGTTCCGATGGTGCTCCCTTAGAAGAGTTTTGGCTTCATCCAGGACTTGGTTCGACTCGTTAATCATGTCGGTGATCTCGTCCACACTCAGGATCACTTCCCGAACAAGCGGTCCCTGCTTGGAGCAGTTTCGTCTGGCGGCCGGATTCCCGATTTCTGTGAAGGTCATATAAGAGCTTCTCTAATGCAGTAGTCAAGAATATTGGTAAAGACAACAAGCACCCATGAATTCACTGACCACTCAAAAAATTTCAACGCAATCGAAACAAAGGCCACTTTGAAATCAACCAATCAATTCGAGGTTACTGTAGTGTACGGAAAAAGAATCAATCAATCGATCAATCAATCAATTTGAGGTTACTGTAGTGTACGGAAAAACAATCAATCAATCAATCGATCAATCAATCAATGAATTTGAGGTTACTGTAGTGTACGGAAAAACAATCAATCAATCAATCAATCGATCAATTTGAAGTTACTGTAGTGTACGGTGTAGCACTGGTCTTTCCGCTAACGATCAATCCATCAATCAACGCACCAGTGCAGTGAACCGAACATCGTGCACCAACGAAACCGAGAAACTTATAAAAAGTAATCTAGTCTTCACCAATCATCTCCCACACTACAAATTTCAATATCCTTTACCGTTTCGAATCTTCTTTTCCACTAGTTCCCTTTGTGCCGTTTTGATATTTTTGGAGACATGTGACGACACGCGATGATTTCGCTCCTCCTCAGTTTCCCGTAACGCCGCCAAATCGTTGAAATCGTCATTCCATTGCTGCCTCGCCTTGGGCATCGGCTTCCGACTGCTTGTTTCGCTCATCCCCGTTTTTGCACCAGCCAGAAACGGTTGGCTTTTGCTGCGAGGTTCCACTGATTGGAATGATTTCGGACGCCGGTCTGTCATTCTTCAAATCCAAATCACTGATTCGACGATGAAGGCAAATTAGAACACCGCAAACCACTTTACAGTTACGATTACGAAGGTACACAGTTTGCGAAAACGTTAACCAAAATTTCAAGGAAGGAAAACACAAAATTCTCAGATTGAATTCTTCTTTCACAAAAACGCAAAAACACAAAAGCCTAGACTCACTGCGTGAAAATACAGAACGTGACTCAATTGACAGAACGTTTCAGCACTAGCTTAGCGAACAGTCCGACTAATGGTAAACGACAACACACTAATCAACGAACGAATGACATGGCAAAAAACACTCACTGCGTGAACCTACGGAACGTGACTCAATTGACAGAACGTTTCGGCATTAGCTTAGCGAACAATCCGACTAACAATGAACGACGACACACTAATCAACGAACCGATGAAATGTCAAAAACACTCACTGCGTGAACCCTTGGAACGTGACTGAATCGACAGAACGTTTCAGCACTAGCTTAGCGAACAGTCCGACTAACAATGAACGACGACACACTAATCAACGAACCGATGACATGGCAAAAACACTCACTCCGTGAACCCACGGAACGTGACTCAATCGACAGAACGTTTCAGCACTAGCTTAGCGAACAGTCCGACTAACAATGAACGACGACACACTAATCAACGAACGAATGAAATGGATCAGGATGTCAAACAACAATTCAGTCATTAGCCACCTCACGGCCCAGATTAACTACGCCCCATATTAGCTTCCTATCATAATCTTGAACTGGAATTAATTATTATTGCCCAAATGGTCAAAGCAGCAAGATTAAAAGCCGCCACTTGCAGCAAAAATGGAAAACAGAATAAAAACTGGAACAACTTATTCAAATAAATAAATCTCAATCTAACTCCCCCCCCCCAAAAATGAAATGACATGCACCACGAAACAATAATTTTGCAAACTTGATTGACCTGTTAAAACATGGAAAAAAGCCACATCAGTGATTCAGTTTCTTCTTCAGCTCGCTTCCGATCTTCTCAATAAATGCAACAGTCTCCAAGTAGTCACCGGGTGCAACCCTAAAAACAAAGAATAAAAGGTGAGCGCTGACCAATCTGTGCGGGACATTGACAGAGCCGAAATTGGCCCCAAAATGTTGAGGGACCTACTTGCTCATGCTGCCCTTGACGCATATGGCCAAATCCTTGGTCATAAAACCGCCCTCGATGGTGTCAATGCATGCTGCTTCCAGGGAATGGGCAAACTGCTCCAGCTCCTTGTTGCCGTCTAACTTGCCACGATGTTCCAGGCCCCGAGTCCACGCAAAAATAGAAGCTGAAAGGACAGTAGAACAAGGCTAATGAAAAAGTTAATGGGAAAGCAACAGTATCAGACAACCCATGGATCGTGGATAGAGGGATCCCCGAAGCAACCAACCACACGAACGGACAGGCGGAAGCAAAGACAACAGACCGACAGATCAAACAAAACCTCACAGACAAGCAACAAATAAACAAGCTAAACGACAGAGCAGACAGACAGACAGACAGACAGACAGACAGACAGACAGACAGACAGACTGGCAGATAGGTAGGCAGATAGGCAGGCAGATAGATAGATAGGCAGACAGATAAACAGAGAGGCAGGCATATAGACAGAGAGACACGTAGACAGACAGACAAACAGACTCAAAATAGCATATACCGATTGGGTTGGTAGAAGTTTCCTTTCCCTGCTGCCACATCCGATAATGACGCGTCACCGTGCCATGGGCTGCCTCAGCTTCGACGGTTTTGCCATCGGGACAGATCAGAACACTGGTCATCATACCGAGCGAACCGTATCCTTGCGCCACAGAGTCGGACTGGACATCGCCATCGTAGTTCTTGCAAGCCCAGACGAATCCACCTTCGCTCTTCATGGCTTGAGCCACCATGTCGTCAATCAGACGGTGTTCATAGATAATTCCAGCCTTATCAAAGACAGACTTATAATCCCTACAAAGATATTACACTTGAAGCAATGTGGAGAGATGCGGATAAGATTGGCGCATCAGCGAACGAACAGAACTCAACATGACAAATCGACAGAGATCCGAAAGACATATACTTTTGATAAACAGCTTCAAAGATGTCCTTGAAACGACCGTCGTATCGCTTGAGGATGGTGTTTTTCGTGCTGCAAAATACTCAATAGTTCTCGCTGGGCATACGATAGTAAGCGACAGACAAACAAGTACGCCTAATAAAAAGACGCTTCAACTGACCTCATATACAGGTTCATCTTCCGATCCAACGCATATTTGAAGGAACTATGCGCAAAATCGGTAATGGACGCGTCGACGTTGTACATTGCCAGCGCCACTCCGGGACTCGTAAACTCGAAAACGGTCTCATCGATGGCTTTCTGGTCGGATCCCGCAGCCGGCGTCCAGGTCAGCTTCAGCGTACCAGCTCCGGGCACAACAAAGTCCTTGGCCTTGTACTACACATGATACACAGAAACACGCATGCGTTAATACAGCATATAAGTACGAAAGATTCACAGCCCACAGATCTCATCAACTCTCATTTGAGAAAGAGTCTGCATACCTGATCGCCGTAAGCATGACGACCAATGATGATGGGCTTGATCCAACCAGTCACCAACCGCGGGACGTTCTTGCAGATGATGGCCTCTCGAAACACTGTTCCGCCGAGAATGTTACGGATCGTACCGTTTGGAGACGGCCACATCTTTTTCAGCTTGAACTCTACAGAGCAAACCAGATTAACTACAGTTTACTAGTATAAGATCAATCGATCAATCGATCGATCAATCAATCAATCAATCAATCAATCGATCAATCGATCAATCAATCAATCATCAGTCAATCAACCGAATCAAGGACCAAAATTCAGCCGGCGATCAGTTGAACAACTCAAGGAACAGCTTACTCGTACTTACCCTTAACGCGATCCTCATCCGGCGTAATTGTTGCGCACTATCGAGAACGCGAAAAGAAACACATTAAACCATCCCGTTATTCAGACAAACCGAATTCGAGAAACAAACCTTAATTCCCACATTGTACTTTTTGATGGCATTCGCGCAGTCCACCGTGACTAAACAGAAACACACCCTTCAATCAATCAAACCATCTAGGGGCGACCGTCAAAGTTTGCAAACAAAACAGCTGTTGCTGACGTTGCATTTCCATTCAAACACAAGGGTACAAGGGTCAACAAGATTGAGTACACTGGAGGGTCCGGGGTATGGGCAAAAGAGGCGGGGAAGGGGGTGGCATGTATCGAAATGGAACGAAAATGGAACAGAGCAACCGCTGCAGGTCAGGTGGTTGATTGTTCGATTGTAGGAAAACCACCCCTTGCCCCGCCCCTTTTGCCCATTCCCCCGGACCCTCAATCTTGTCGCTGACTGTACACACCTTGGTCGTCGGTGGCATCCCGGTTCTCAATTCCCAGATCGTATGAATGCAGCTCCATATCGACGTAGGGGAAGATGAGATGCTCCTTGATCTTCTCCCAGATGATCCTGCAAGGAGATGAAAAGTGTGAAGAAAGCAGGCTAAAAAACAATTCCAACCAACCAACCAACCAACCAACCAACCAACCAACCAACCAACCAACCAACCAACCAACCAACCAACCAACCAACCAACCAACCAACCAACCAACCAACTTCGTCCGCGCCGTCGCACAATCAACACGACAAATGGTCGTACTTTGCAGCAACAGCCAAAACCATTGTCTAAATTCGTCATTCTAGCTGACACAAAACTCAACTTCGCAACTAAAAGCAAATCAAATAAATATTAAATAATGAAACCACGAGAAAGCAATTTCAGTTCAAAACATAATGAGGAAATTACGTGCCGTGCAGCAGGTAAAATAAATAAATTAGAAATTCTAGCCAAATTCGGCCACGTCTCTATCACATCACCTCTGCAAGTGGCCAAACTTGGCTGGCTTAT
This sequence comes from Hypsibius dujardini, assembly GCA_001579985.1. Lineage (NCBI taxonomy): Eukaryota > Metazoa > Tardigrada > Eutardigrada > Parachela > Hypsibiidae > Hypsibius > Hypsibius dujardini. The sequence goes on from LRSR01014259.1 coordinate 12,960, forward strand.
CTTTCCGAAATTTAATTTCAAATCAACCTTTAGCTTCCCAAAAAAATTTCTGCGACAATAAATGACCGCATTTGTTTTCGAAAAAAGCATTGCATTCGCTTACCGTGTCATCTCATCGCCCTGGACTTCGACGACCGGGCCAGCTGCAACAGTCAATAACAAACGCCATGAGCAATCTGCGATCAGCTGATTTTGCATTCGCACATTTCGCCGCTGCAACTCCGCGTCAACTTACCTTTAATTTTTTGCGTCATGATGGAGGATGTGGAGAAAAGGGAGCGCGCGACGTTGCCGGAGTGTAATTTGGGGACTGCGGTGATGGTGGAGAGGAGACGGAATGCGTGGCGACCTGACAATAATGTTATCGACATACTGGCCATCGGGTGGAAGGAAATCAGCAAGGCCCCGCTCTGTGAGCACGGTAAACTTTATATTTGCCGATTGCCTACAGCCGCAGATGAGCGTCTTTCCGGTTGCCGCGCCTTCAAGCCGGTAAATGCACTTCGCACGCTGTCTGTTACTGCCTCGGGGGTGGTGGGCGAGTGTGTCCCCTTGTGGCGTGTTCAGTGTGTTCACGGGGATTTACATTCGGGAAGCACGCTGGATGGTAATGTTTTCTTGCCAACGAAGAAGTTTCCTTTCTGAACGGAACTTCAACGCACCGAGCGACTGATTGATGGATTGACTCGTGCAGACTTTCTCCCGTACCGATTTTGTATTATTTACTATATAGTAATAGTATAGTAATATAGTAATAGTATAGTAATATAGTAATATTATAGTAATATAGTAATAGTATAGTATAATAGTAATAGTAATAGTATAGTATAGTAATAGTAATATAGTAATAGTATAGTAATAGTAGTAGTATAGTAATAGTAATAGTATAGTAATATAGTAATAGTAATAGTAATAGTGTAGTAATAGTAATATAGTAATTTGACGACGCTAAATAGGTGTTCGATAGTTATCCCGTAATTGAGTGCTATTTTTCCCGATATTTTTTGAATTATTGGTTTTCACGAGAAGGAAATAACCAAGTTTTAAAAATTTTATTGAAAGTCGGATATACGTTTCTGGTTAAATTCTCGTACTTACGTGGTATGATACTCTTGCCGGTTAAATAATTTGCGAGGTATGAGCTTATCCATACTCATACCGTACTAGCACCGGCTTATCAGCTTTTCAGAATTTGCTCTCGTCATTATGATTTACCCAGGGTCACCCGGTCCAAAGTCTGCTCTTATCTGTTGGAATTAATTGGACCTTGCGGCCTCCTACAGGTGGCGCTGTATAGCGGAAGAAGAACGACTAAAATTCGAACACGACGAACTCGCTCGTGTATAGTTTCTTTCATTCATTTTGAAAATGGGTACTCCTCTGTCATTTTGGTTTTGCTTCTACGATCAGACAGGAAACGTTTGAAGTGGGACACATAATTCAGCATGGCAAATTGCGAGGTTGACGGTTGGTCAGCGCATGCAGTTGCTATGTCTCATACTTTCTCAGACCACGTTATCACGAGGCATTCTCGTTCGATAACCAAGTCAAATTTCGGGAAAGGGAATTTGAATTACCTGAAGCTGACTTGAAGGAATGAGAGTGAAAAAGGGAAAGCAAGTGAGTATAACCCTCCGTCATCCCGGGCGTAATCGATTAGCCACGTTCCTGCACATCCTCTCCGTCGTGGGGGTCCTCACTTCCATCACCCTCATCAGCGTGGGAGTGGTCATCCACAGTGCCGTGAAGCCATTTGCAGCCATCCTCGACACTTACGACGGGCTCTATCTACCGATTATTCTAACAGCACTGGGCGTGGCCGGGATCGCTGTACACTCCTTGTTGACCTTCCTGCTCCTGGACTTTACCAAGGAAGAACGGGCAGACTACTTTGGCAAAGTGTGCTTGGCCGTTTTGTCCTGTGCTGTATTGACCATGGTCGCTGGAATAATTTGCTTCGCACATATTCGAGAGGTCAAATCATCATTTAAAGCTGGCATTTTTAACGGGATGAAAAACTACCAGGTACACACAAGGGTCTCTCTCTTCGTACGTTAGTCTTCAAGAGAAGATTTGTCGTCAATAATTGGATCTATCGCTGATGGGTTTAAAATAATTCCTTAGAACAACACAGAAATGAAGTCCGCGGTGGACGAAGTACAGATTCGGTATCAGTGTTGCGGCGTGAAGGGCTACGAAGATTGGTTCACCCTGGAGTGGATCAACGAAACCTACGTTGCCGACAAGGAGAAACTCAAAAAGTATGGACGAAACCGAGACGACTTCTGCTGTACATTCCGCGACGGTAGTATGTTGCTGTGATATTAAAAGTAGTATACGAGGCACGAGTACTGTAGAATCTCGACCCATCCGTGGTACTTTTTGAACGCCCCAGTAAATCAGACCCGGTAGGTCTGCTTACGGAATCAATCAATCGACACGTGCGATCTTGTGGTTCGCACATCTTTGCAATCAATCAAAACGGTCGCTTTCTACTGTGTGATGACGTAGGCACCACGGATGGGTCAAGATTCTACAGTATACGAGGTAAAGTCCCAGTGCTGCGCAAGTTTGGAATCGGTACCAAGCAAACGCTTTGGGTTGAATCACTACATGGGTTGAATCATTCGGGTGGCGGAGGGCGCCGCAGGCGGTGTGTGTGAAGCTGAATGAGTATTGTTTACAATTTACACTCGTGGCGCCCTCCGCCACCCGACTGATTCAACCCATGTAGTGATTCAACCCAAAGCGTTTGCTTGGTATAAATTCTCATGCCTCACTTGGTTATACTATTATGAATGCAGTCCATAAACTTTTGGTTCATGTCGTATGTAGAAAACGAACCAATGGCGCTTACAAGTCCGACGACGTCCCGTTCAGCTGCTGCGACCCCGGCGCCTTCCGTCCCTGCATCCACGATGCCGTGCACACCAACAGCCACCACTTCAATTACGACCACACCAAAAACGTCACAATCTACAAAACCGGCTGCCTGGTTAGCATTAAAAACTACTTCGGCCCAGGACTGCTCTTCATCATGGGGATCGTCATCTGCTCCATCGCCGTGATGGAGGCCGCACTCGGCGGCGGCCTACGCATCCTCTACACCTCCCTCGAGAGTGCCACCATGACAGGCGACGAATTCGGGCCGGGGACTGGTATTTTACTCCCAGGCCAGGTGCAAGAATACGACGACCCACGGGCCGCGGATAAAACTAACAACAAATAGGTGAGGAAACATCATATGCTTGCAATACTAAACAACTAAACAAATACAGTGTACTGGTTAATGGCAGTCCTGCGGGGCTTTGAGAATTGAAATAACATCGAATCATGTCTAATACAGTTTCGGAACTGCAGCTGCAGCCTTTCGTTTCGGCAGACCGGGATACTTTGACTGGGTCTGTGCGACTTGTGCCACGGCCGGACCCTGCAATCCCTGCGCGGACACCGCGGCGGGCAGTGCAGCGGCACTGTTCGAGCCCGAGGCTTGCGTGTTTTGCACTTGTTGGCTCCGGTCTTGACTGGACTGGTCTTGATCCTGCGAGACCGCGGCGACAGTCTGGTTGGAAGAACTGTCGGAACCCGCGACCTGCGGTCCGCCACTGGAGCTGGACGACGCTGCGGCTACTCCGGACTGCACGCTGACGCCAATTCCAGACGCGGAGTCGCCGCGGGACGCGAAGGACACCCGGGATTGCTGGGAATTCAGGGGAGCTGAGCTGGTTTGCGAAGAGTTCTGGCTGTTGCTGTTGTTGTTGTTGCTGTTGTTGTTGCTGCTGTTGTTGCTGTTGTTGTTGCTGTTGTCGGATGACTGGACGCCGCTGGGGACGGAAGTTGAACTGCTTCCGGAGGATGACTGCGTGTCGCTGTCGCTGTTGTCTTGATTGTCGGATGAGCTGCTGTTGGATGCCGGTTGAGGTGCTTGCGGAGCGGCGCCACCGGCGCTGTTGCTGCTAGGTGATGAGTTCTGTTGCGCAGTGGATGATCCCGAAGCGGGCTTTGAGGGTGGTGCGGCAGCGCCGGCGTTTTGGGCGGACGATGACGCGTTGAGCACTTGGTTCACTGATCCAGCTGAAAAAGATCATGTTTGATAATAAAATATGCTGAAGATGCGATGCGATGTTGTAGCACGCATGGAGTACGCAAGGAATGTTAGTTTGACCGTGATGAAAGACTGTCATACAGCTGTGGCACGATTTCTCAACGAAAAACGTTATTCGGAACACCGGCATAATAACATGTGTTCCGATTAACGTTTTTCGCCAAGAAATCGTGCCACAGCTGTAGTTCTAAATCATAAATGTGCCTGCAGCTATTTTAACATTGTTTGCTGTCTTTTCAACGGCTCAAGTCGTGTAAGCTAAAATAATAATAATAATAGTTCATAATGGCGGAAATAATGGTTCAATTGAGTCCTCTATATTTCCGACCCCTTAAATGAACCAACAGCACGGTACGAGTTCATCCGATTGCTAATACGAGTATCTCTTTCCTGTTCTGCTTTACCAGTTTTCTACTACACCAATTTTCTACAACCGTTTTAACAGGCTGCAATTCGACAGCCAATTTTCTACTACCGTTTTAACAAGCTGCAATTCGACAGCCACTGCACTGGCACAGAAAGGTTTTCTTCCCATAAGGTTTATTTCTCTTTGAATGGCAGTGTACTGTACCTTGGCGACATCGCTTTATGGTGAGCAGACCGCCGTAGCTGTCGCACTGCTCGCCGCTGCAGCAGTCCGCATCCGAAGCGCAGACCTGAGGTCCGCACGCGGGTCCTGCACAGCAAAATTCATAAAGCATATTAAGTTAACGGTTCTTCAGATGAACGTTTTGCTTGTCGCGCAGAGACAGCACAGCTGTTAGTCCACCGACCTTTGGCCTTGTCGGTCGGCGCAGGCACGCACTTGTTCAGGAAACGCGAACAGACCTGGCCCTGGGCAGTGCAATCGGCGTCCTTCTGGCAGCTCTTCGGGACGAAACTTCCGCTCATCTGCACAAACACCCGAAACATATCCGGCTCGAGGCTCCCCGGCCGACCACTCGTCTCATCGTCATCATCATCCGAATCGTCGTCCGAACCGCCGAAGGCGTCCGCGATGGCAGCCTTAACACTGTCCTTCTTCTTTCCCTTGTTATCCGCCCTACCCGGCTTCTCCGGCTTGACGGACCGCTTGACGGTCTTGTCCGCCACCGGCGCCGGAAGTTGCGACGCTGACGGAGCGACGGGGGTGATTTTGGACGTGGTGCTGTTTTGGTCGTCGGCGTCTTGATCAACCACTTGTTGGCTGGCGGCCACATTCGAAGCCGCACCGTAACCGACCGCGGAGACCCGCTTCTTGGCTCCGCCCTGGACGGAGGAGACCGTCGTCGCGGTTTGTTGTTGTCCAACCGCGCTGTTCTGAATCGAAGACTGTTGATTGACCGAGGAACCCGCGATGTTGGTGTCGACCTGAACGCGTTTGCCGGACTGCTGCTGTTGCTGTTGCTGTTGGGCGGATGCGGATCCGTTGTTGGTGCTCTGGTCGGAGTTGTCCTGTCCGGACTGGGCTGCTTGACTGTCCTGGTCGTTTGCCTGTTGTTGTTGAGCGGGAACCGGGACGACGACCGCGGGAACCGGGACGACGACCGCAGCCGGTTTGGCTTTCTTACCCGGTTGAGATTGAGGAACAGCAACGACAGGTTGTGGCTGACCGTTGCCTTGATCGGAGTTGTCTTGCGAGGACTGATTTTGATCTTGACTGTCTTGGTTGGTGGCTGGTTGAGCGGCAATTTGAACGGGCTTGGCGATTGCGGCGGGGTTTTGGGATTTTCCGGGTTGTGTCTGAGTGACCGCTGCTGCTGACTGACCTTGCTGACCGCCGGCTGACGTCTGACCCTGACCGTCTTGATCCGAGTCGGACTCCTGTTGTCCGGCGGTTTGACTGTTATAACCAGTTAGGGCTTGAGGAGCAACGGGAGTTGGTTTGGGCTGTTGCTGCTGCTGTTGTTGTTGACCGGAATTGCCTTGTAGGACTTTCTGGACTTTTTTAGGCTTAGCGGCAGCTTGTTGGTTTGACGCTTGACTGGCTTGGTTGCTGTTGGAAGACTGTTGCTGTTGGGAGCGTTGCGACTGACCGTCCTGGTCAGCGGATGCCTGACCTTGCTGACCGTTGGACGTGGCGACTGCCTGTTGACTACTACCGCCGGCCTGTGCCGATCCCGAGCTGCTGACGTCCTGCGAGGAACTCTGGCTGTTGCTGCTGGGGACGGCGAGCCCAGCGGAGGCTTGTTGGTTCGCACTCGCTGCTGCTGCTGCTGCTGCGGAAGCTACATTCACTCGGTGGCTCTTCTTGTGGCCGATGCTGACCGTTCGATTTCTGGGCGGGATGTCGTGGCCAGTTCTGTTTAACGGAACAAGGAACACGCATTAAAACCGACGTTCTGATTAAGTTCACGCTTGCAGCATTGAAAACTTACAGTACTCTCGACTGAATAGACTGAAAAAGATCCTCGAATTCATCGGCGAAATTTCCATGATCTAAAAAACAAATTTCGATGGAAAAGTTAAAATAAGCTTCTTTTTTCTTCGGCATTTTGTTTGTTATGTAACTTACCTTTGTTAGAGTAGACCGTCTGAATAGCAGTTACTCCTACCAATGCGCAGATTAATAATACATTCCTCATTTTCGTATTACAGGAAACCAAAACGGGGAACCAAACCAAAATGTACAAAAGGGGAAAATTGAAATATCAATTGGTCGTGCGGACTGAATCTCAAGGAAAAAGGATTGCGAAACAGCCCATCTAGATGTTATTATCTAATGCGGAAGCTGTTTGTTTGCCGCCTACATTAATAGTCGGGCGGTATTCTGTTGGAATGCATTTCAGGTCCGTCGCCAGAAGGGATTCTAACGCCGGCCCGGTGTGGATGTGCCAGTTTATTACCCTTCATAACAATGGCAAACCGAGAAAAAGTAGACTGAGCCAGTTTATCAATGTCAATTATAAATATATCGTCGTGTTTGGTTCCTTGTGCAGGAAACTATCGACGTCTTCGATTATTGTTTGCGGTGTTCTTGTACCAATGTCGAGCGGGATGACTCGCTGTCTGAGCTGTTGCTCACTTGCTGTCTGAGCTGCTGTTCACTTGCTGTCTGAGCTGCTGTTCACTTGCTGCCTGAGCTGCTGCTCACTTGCTGTCTGAGCTGTTGCTCACTTGTCTGAGCTGTTGCTCACTTGCTGTCTGAGCTGTTGCTCACTTGTCTGAGCTGTTGCTCACTTGCTGTCTGAGCTGTTGCTCACTTGCTGTCTGAGCTGTTGCTCACTTGCTGTCTGAGCTGCTGCTCACTTGTTGTCTGAGCTGCTGCTCACTTGTCTGAGCTGTTGCTCACTTGTTGTCTGAGCTGTTGTTCGAGGGAATGATTAATGTCTCAAATGCTTAAACAAAATCGGTAATTTTGCTAGCCACTTTGTTTCGCACCACCTTCCGTAAACTACGTGTTTTATTTCTAAACTTGAATTCTCACCGCTTTGAACGTTGGCTCCAGCTGCCCGTATAAGGCAAAACATGTAAAAAATGCAAAAATGCGTTGGCCGGGAATCGAACCCGGGTCGCCCGCGTGGCAGGCGAGCATTCTACCACTGAACCACCAACGCTTACTAGGATAATTCTGCACTGTAAAGAACGCCTCGAACTGCTGCAACTGAGCAAAGGGTGCGATTATTAGTACTAGTACGTACATGGCCAAAATTATGGGTGGTAAACTTTAAGCCAAAAAGGGTGGTCCGAGTTCGAGCCGAATTGATTCACCGCGCGCACGCGCTCTTGACCACAGCTGACCATGCAGCCTTTGCTCGATTGATCGATTGATTGAACTTGTTTATTTTGGCAGAATTTAGAGCAGCTTGCTCAACCAAATTTGCTCGCTAAGCCGGGCTTATAATCAAAGATTCAGGCGAAAGCAGTGATAAGCTCTAGCCAAGAGTGGCTCAAACTCAGACCACCCCGATGGCTCGAACTCTGCCACCCAAAATTGTGGCCATGTGTGTAGTATTACTCGTACTACTATCACTGTACTGCCGCGTTAGCTTCGTGCACCTGTAGCACCGCCCCGGGCGATTTTCCCCCCCACTCCGTGTGTTATTGCCCGAGCAGTATATACTGAAAATGCTGTGTTTGTTGCGCGAAGCTAACGCGGCAGTACAGTACTGTACTGCCGCGATTAAACCGGTCACTTTGTACACCCGGGCAGCGCATTCGACCTGTGTGAGTGTGAGTGTGTGTGAGTGTGTGTGTGCTCACTCAACACACAGGCGCGTCTGACGGAGGCGCGGCTAAACTGACCGGTTTAATCGCGGCAGTACAGTACTGCATAGACAGCTGTTACATGTTATTGCTTTACACAATCGATGCCTAAAAGAAATGACCCTTGGTCTGTGGGTGTTGGTCGGTCAAATACATGGGGCCAATGCGTACCGGTCGCGGCCATCGCTACAAGTTAAATCTACCGGTATAACGACTCGTGCGAAAATGCCTCAATTAAGTTGTATCGGATCATGCATCGGATATCCGTTTTTTGTATCGGATCATGCATCGGATATCCGTTTTTGTATCGGATCATGTATCGGATACAAGTCAATTTTCGCAAGAGCGAGGACCAAGTCACCGACGTCACTGCACTCGAACAGAGGAACTTGACAAGAATGCACCTTTTTCCGGTGCAGCCAGGTGCTGATCAATGCAGCGGCTGTCCGCAGGCGGGAAAGACGAGCTTGACTTAAAGAAGTACAGACACTTCAAATATTGCTGACTAAGCAAGTGATCGCGGAGCTCGATGTACTTGCACGGAAAGGTCCATTTTGATATGAAATTCTATGAAGACGTTACACGAATGTATTTCCTGCAACAGCGCGTCGTTTGTTGACTCGAAATGATAAGCATTATTTTCCATTTCTCATATTCATCTCATATTTTCCCATTATACACTTTTTTGCGGGAGAAATGTTGGAACTGCATGTTCGTAAGACAATGATGCTGCATGTGTTCATTGTTGCCGCCTCCTTACTCGATATTCTGACCACAGGTAAGCAAAAAGGACTGCTGGAGTTCCGTTTCCTGAATTACCGTTAACGCTCAGGATTGTCTTGTTCCTTGTTTATTACACAAGTTCTGGGTGCCCCGGAAAAGTCAAAAATTTCTGCTAAAGACGCATCCAGCCCAGACGATCTTTCAGCGGAAGTGAACAAATTCGGCGTGCCTCGTGATACACCAATAGCTTTCCTGGACGGCATCCAGGCCTTCAACAACCTACAACCGATTGAAAAATGGTTAGTCAAGGTCGACGGTAGACATTTAATAGAAGTGCTGAAATTCAGTGAGCTCCGTTCGTCATGAAATTCGGACACAGCTTTGCAGCATACAGACATGGCCACAATTTTGGCTGGCAGAGTTCGAGCCATCAGGGTGGTCTGAGTTTGAGCTACTCTTGGCTAGAGCTTGCCACTGCCTTCTCCTGAATCTTTGATTTAATGCCCGGTCCAGCGAAAAAATTAGATTGAGCAAGCTGCTCTAAATTCCACCAAAATAAACAAGTTCAATCAATCGATCAATCGAGCAAAGGCTGCATGGTCAGCTGTGGTCAAGACCGAGTGCGCGCGGGAACTTAATTCGGCTCGAACTCGGACCACCATTTTTGGCTCAAAGTCTGTCACCCAAAATTGTGACCATGTGTGTAGAATTCAATGTCAGGTCGAAAGCTCTTGTGGCAATCTCATTTGTTGCACTCTCACTCAAGGCCTGTGTACAGAAATCATGAAGTTCGCGCCTATCATGAAATTCGGACACAGCTTTGCAGCACAAAATTCAATGTCATGTCGAAAGCTCTTGTGGCAATCTCATTTGTTGCACTGAGTTGCACTGAGTTGCACTTTCACTCAACGCTGAAGCCTGTTCGCGCTCAGTTGGAACGCTGTCATTGTCTGCTGCTTATTTTCAAAGCAGTTCTTTTTTGAAGAATTGGGGTTTCTTTTATATGGCAACTATATTTGCTTTTATGCCAACACCTTCAGACTCAATGAAAAGTAATTCATGTTGTCTGGGTCAGTATATTTGCACTGATGTTATCAAAGGGAAAATCGTTTTTTTGCTCTTTTAAAAAGAGTTTTCAATACGATTCTTTTCGTTTTTCGATTAGATGTCATTTTATTGTGACAGTGTTGTCACTTTAAGGGAACGTTCAACAATGACGTCAGCGCCATGTGGGGGGAGGGGTCTGGCTGGGGGCTTAGGCTACGGGTTCCCCTTCCCTTTCCTCTTTC
>LRSR01014263.1:0-28850 GCA_001579985.1 Hypsibius dujardini
CTTTTAGATCCAGACCTCGGGTCGCCCCTCATGCCCAGTCCTTGTTGCTTCCTTGCCTTCAAAGCCCTTATTGAAAAATTAACAAGAAATGTATGCGGATTCAGTGATCACGCGGACTTATCGCGCCAAAGTGTGGCTTCCATATACAGTACTTGAAGCTCGATCAAACATATTTTGTTGTTGGGACGGGCGGCAGACCCCAAGAACCGCGAGATGGGTGGCTTCGTGGTTCGATTTCCGAAAAGGTTGGCGGCTACAAAGGCAGTTCGAGCACTGAAGGCATGCAGCGGTTACCTGTGAAAAACGTTTATCTTATCCCTGATAATTGGCGCAAAAATCAATAAAGTATTCCGTATAACTCTTTCATAAATAATCGGTAGAGCGTTCCATTACCGATAAGGAAGTGTGAGCCAAACATTAGTCACAAATCCAATTAGGTTCTTCTGATATGTGAGCTATCTTTCTGAGGAACTGCGAAGACAAATACGACTACTACTGTATAAATATGTACTGGACAAAATGTACTGGACAAAAATATTGCCATCAATAGCAGAGGTCCACGTGGAAATTGCAGCTTTAAATTGTAGCTTTGTTTAGACCTTACAGTGATGTGTTTCGGCAGATTTGGCCGAATTTGTACTTTCAGCAATGCTCACTAAATAGTTGAATCTGGAACAAAAACGGCCTTTCCGGATTGAGTTTTCGTTGAATCACAGCAACACTTAACAGTGACAATCGACCTACTATGGCTGAATTATTCAAAATACATCCTCAGCCACCTGGTTTGTTCTCCAGTGCGACTCATGTCATATTGGAAGACCAGCAGGGCACGCACTCTCAACCAATTCCTTTGATTTTGATATCGATGGATGAAAATGACTTCGATACCTTCTTCAAGCGCCATTTCGGATATAACACGCGTGGAATCACATTTTGGAGAGTTGTACACCCGAACGGCTGGGCTGAGCGTAGCATATTTGTCACATACATGATTGAATGCAACGAATCACTCGAGGTTGTGAAAGCCAAGATGAATGGCTTGATGAAGATTCAACACACGACTTTGGTCGAATATATTGGTTTCGCTATCCAGGATTTGTATGAGGATCGTATCAACAGAAGGTGGATCGAGATTGGATTCCTCATGAAGGACTATGAATATGAATTTCAACTCAAATGTCTCTCGTCACCGACAAGTTCGTATTTTATGTCTACTGCATATATAATTTCCCTACATTTACTAGCTGAAAAAAACCCCGTTCACCATAGGTCCATCTAAATGGCTTACTCTGGCGGACTTTGTTTTATTGAACAAACTTGAAACGGATGAAATTTTGGTATATGCTTCCTTGTTGCTTGAAACCTTATCCTTCCTTCACAATCACACTCCTCCAGTTGTTCTCGGTGGATTCCGAAGTGCAAACGTCATGGTAGCTCCCCATATTTCGCCCCACAATCCGATGTTGAAAATTCAAAATATACTCTCTAACGGCATGACAATAATGTCCGGACCACATCACTTACGGAAGTTTTGGCTCGGGTCTCTTACTGACTACCTACACCCTGACCTAATTGAGCTTGCATGGAACGAAGTGATGTTAAACGGAAAAGACTTGGAATTGTATTTATTGGTACGAATACAATCTGCTTGAAAAATTGCATTCTTTATAGGCTTCAGCTTCTCCCTTGTAGTGTGTGGAGCCCAATAGCATGGCTGCTATTTTACCACTCCCTATAACCCAATAGAAGCCTGGCTATTTTACCTCTCCCTGTATACATTACCATGGTTCCAGCTATTTTATCCTTCCCATGTTGCCCGTTCGTCTGTTTGTCAATCTGTTGTCTAACCGTCGTCCGTCCGTTCGTCCGTGGATCATCCGTCCGCTATCCGTTCAGCCGTTGCCCGTTGTTCGACCATTTGTCCGACAATGGACGGATGGACAACGAACAGACGGACGAACAACAGACGGCCGGACGTATAAGGGACTGACGGACAATGGACGGATGGACAACGGACGGACAATATGGGAAGGATGGATTAACGGTGGGGCAAATTGGGCCCCTGGTAATGTATACAGGGAGGGGTAAAATAGTCAGGCCTCTTAGGCGGAGTAAAATATTTGGGGTGCTATTGGGCCCCAAAACGGAGGGGGAAAATAGCCACTCCGTTTTTCGTTTTATGCCATTCGAATCGAAAAGTAAGATGTCACTTGTCTTCTTTGCGTAGAATTATTGCCATGCAGACATTTGGAGCTTAGGCTGCATCGTCCTCAATATTGTCACTCAAGGCAACCTAAGACATGTTGACAAGGACGGGATACTCCTGGACGAATTTCTTTCCAGGAGAGACTTTGTGAGAGCAATGATTGATGGAGGAAGTCCTTATATACCTGGCGGGACACATCCCGTAATAAAACAGCTCTGTAAACGATGCTTCGAGCGGGACGTCAAATACCGACTGAGCTCTCACGAGCTCCTGAAGTTTCTTCAGATTGAAATAAGGGATCGAGTCAAAGGGCAGGCGGCTGAACCTCCAATACCATATTTCGAGTACAAAAGTGCAGTTGAGGACGAGCCAGGCCCTGGGGAATATTACCATAAGGCCTACCTGAGTTGGGCAACTTTGATTGGATGCGGCGGCTTTGCCGACGTATATTCAGTTGAAATCACCAACAATAATGACCCATCTGCAATCACGTTCACGTACGGTAAAGACCTCCTGGCGTTAAAGATATTAAGGAACAGCAGGTTCGACAATGACAAATGGGTTGTTTTACGGTCACTCGATCATTCCAATATTGTCAAGTACGTAGCATTTGGCCAGCTGCCGATAGCACGGAATGCTTTATTGCCATCATTGTACCCAGAAACTGCGATTCTTATGGAGTACTACGCAGGTTTGTGAGTTCTTGCACCGCTTCCTTCAGACAATCTTTTTGGAATATCTAGCGTAACAGTGATTTTTAAATGATACACACAGGTGGAAACCTTAACACTTATTCTTCTAACGGGCACCACACGCAGGATGAATTGATGCGGATGTTGCAACAAGTCGCAGACGGACTGCGATATCTTCACTGCTATCTTTTCCATGGCGATTTAAAGGGTGAGAATATTTTTTTAACGGCCGACCAAAAGCACTGCAGGATTGGAGATCTGGAAAATCACCATTTGCTGGTGCACGAAAAAACCATCACCGGTGGATTCCGTGCAAAACAAGGCACTTTAAGGCACATGTCGCCGGAGTTGTTGCATTATACTTTCGGAGACGATTCCTCAATTACAACTGGCATCGGAAGGGCCAGCGATATTTGGAGTTTCGGCTGTACGGTTTTGGAGTTGTTTGACAAAGGCAAGGTGGAGTACAGAACAGTGGACGGCACCGTCATTCCCTTGGAATGTCCTGCTCCTGCGCATCAGGGCAGTACAGACGTTGTTCATCCAAACAAGCAATTCGCGAAATTCGTAGCGGATGGAGCCTATCCAGACTTGTCCACGCCAGGTGCTCAACGGATGAGCGTTGCTTTCAGATGTATCGTTGAGAGGTGCTTTTCAAGAACCGCAACTGCCAGGCCAAGCTCTGCGGATATTTATGAATTCATCACGGCGGAACTCACGGATAAAACAAACAGTCAGTAACTTATCATGACCGTCACAGACATCTTCGCATATATCATTACGGGCAGTTGAGGCGCTATTCTACTCAACTGTACCCTCAAGTCTGCAACTTTCTGCGTCGGATCATTTTTTGTTGGGATCACCTGGAGGCTGAACACACATTAGCTCTCACCCTACACGCTTCCGGTGATAGGTCGGTTATTTCGTAACGGGATGTTCCTCTGTGGTGCCATGCCTTGTTAGTGTATAGAGCAGACATTCATCGTTCTCCCAATTATTATCCAGCCATTTCTAATTTAGGCGCACGTTTCACACGAGTAGTTGGTTGGTTCGCAATTTGTTTTGGTGTGGCCAGAATTGTGTATTTTGTTATTTTGTGTATTTCTTGTATTAGGTAATTAATTATCATCATAATCATTTGTTGTTCATTTATATACATATGACTGTGTTGGTTTTTGTTCGTTCGCTGCCAGACGGCTCGATTTGAAGTGGAACAGTGCTTCTTAGCTTTGTTCGTTTTTCGACGGCTTTAGTTCAGTCTACACTTTTTTAAAACAGTCAACGCGTTTTCGGCTTTAATATTGGGATTGTCCGGGGGAGCTTCTTGCGGTAAAAACCGCATTTGGCTGGTTTTTGTTTTTGTATTTCGAGCGTTTTCTCCTCTGTGTGAAGCTAGAAGGGAGGCATTTTTGTTCAATAGAAGAACGTTTGCTGTACAGTTCTAATTCTAGTTCTAGTTTAAACTTTTTAATCTTTGTTAATTATTTTTGTAGGTATCTAGCATTGCCATATAGAAGTAGCAAAAACTAACTTGTTGCACTTATTTACAGTTTCGTAGTTTTTACTGAATGTTTTGCCGAAAACCGACGAGCCAGGCAATCATTTACCGGAAATGCCCTAGCTGAAGCGTGTCATAAACCAACCAAAATACGACAACGGGTAGTAATGGTAGTGATTGGCATACTGTTCTGTTCCCCGGAAGGCCTGATAGTGTCCTATAGGGTACCTGAAAACGGGAACAGAGAGAGATGACGTGCCCGTTTCAAACACATTTGTGTGCCGATCGTCTTTTTTGCGGGAACAAAAAGGACATACCGCCAAGGACCGTTCCATTTCGAGCCGAGATATGGCGTGTCGAGCGGCTGCTGAGCGAACAGATATGGGACCCCACCAGATATCCGAGAAAGGTGGTCATGGGACGCATTGTTGTAGTTGAGACAGGCGGCGACCCTCCAAGAGCCACGGGGATGGGCGTGGTCATCGGCAGGACAAAGGAGTTGAACAGATTGTCCTGTGCGGGTGCGGAGGTCAGTCCGAGCCGGTCTAGGTCAAGGTTGATGCCAGCAGCGAGGTTCGTGTCGACGAAAGGAGCATGGTTGTCCTGGCGGGGGCGAACGTGTCTAGTTCTTGTCGCTTCGCTCGTAGCATTTAATTAAAAAGAAACCAAAACTTGTTCAGGCGTCTGCTGTTCGTTACAAATGAAAGTATGGAAGTACTTATTAGAAGCGTTAGATCCAATGGTAGCACAGATAATGTATGTCAACAATGAGAGGCTGGACAGATTCTGAGACATAGTGATGAAAAATAATTGCTATTCCGTACTTGTCGTCTTGTGAACTAGAAAATATAAAACGCTTTGTTGTACCACTTCAGCATGAATGTGCGTATATCCAGGTGTTAATATAAAGTTCCGTGGGCAACTGAACCGTCTCATGACCAACCGTCTCATATTCCGTTCGCTAAATGAGTTTAACATCATCGCATGAAACGATTCATTGTGTCCAGGAACGCGAGGAGCTTTGCCAGAAGAAGATTTTCAAAACCCAGATAGACTCAATTGATTCCGTCAAAGTGCTTCTCAGAAAAGTAGCAATATTAGCTATCAAATTTTTTTACGGTAACGCTCCCTAGTTTACAGTATAAAATAAATTTTTATTTTTACTTTCGAGTCGAATTTTTGACAACGAGTTTAGGACTGCAGATCCTTCCTAAGAGGTCCCTTTTTTTTTGAAATTTGAAGGAACATCTGTTGCATGTCGATTGACGTGGTGTCGTTACCTCCTTGTCCGTTTGGTTGTCTTTTGTCTGGGGGGGGGGGGCGGTCCTCAGGAATTACGCTCCGTAATACAGGGAAATCAAAATCGTTGCTTTTCGTGACTCTCACCTCGCACACGGTACGTTCCGTTTCGTGACTCTCACCTCGCACACGGTACGTTCCGTTTCGTGACTCTCCCCTCGCACACGGTACGTTTGCTGTTGCGGGTCAAGTCCAGCACGTGTGCGTTGCACAGCGGGGGATTATAAACGCCATTTTTCGTGTCGTCCCAGCGGGCGAGCAATCACAAAAAAGTACCACGTCTCTCTGTGTCCACACTTTCGATTGCGACAAACTTGGTCACAACTGAATATCATTGTGCCGGTGCACCAGAAAGCAGACATAGCCTCGGTAAAAATATTAAGACATACAAACACAGCAGCACACAAAATTATTATTTCGATAGGTTGATCAAAACATTATCCACCCAACTCTCGTGTGGGTTTAAATGTCAAATTTAAATTTATAGATGTCAATTTTAGGTCTACAGATGTTGTTGCTTTAGCAGTAATACCGTCAATTATTCACAATATATCGTAGTATTCGTATTGGTATCTCATCTTGAACAGGTCTGATACGTAATAAGAACACGACAGGCCTCGTTGCGGTGCAGTGACCGGTGAACGCACAGCCAGGAAGTGAGGCCCCCTTTGACACACCAACTGAGAGGCCAGCTTCACAGGGAGGCCAGCTCCTGAGTTTATCAATAGGAAAAACCGCGTAACCACAAAATATTCCGCGTCGAGTTGGCAGGAACAAATACAATTACTTTCCGGAAACGGCGTATCTGAGGGGCGCCATCAGCGAGCCGTAATAGGACAACGGGTAGTACTGGTAGTGATTGACATACTGCCCGGTCCCGCGGAATGCCTGGTAATGCCCGATCGGATAACTAAAATGGAACGAAAACGTGTGTTAAGAGCTTATGTAGACCTAAAAAACCCATTTTTGCATTATTAATAATTGACACAAACAAAATTTGGAGCGTGGGTAAATGGTACGTACCCCCAAGGACCGTTCCATTTCGATCCGAAATAGGGAATATCTGGCGGAGGCAATGCGAAAGGATACGGAGAACCGACAAGGTATCCGGAGAAAGTGGTTGGTGGTCCTGCTGGTGCCTGCGTTACGGTCGGCGGGACTGGACCACCAGGGGCTTTAATGGGAGCGCCAGGGGCCTTGGCGGGAGTGCCAGCTGGAAGTATCGTAGTGGACGGTACGGACGACTGAGCTGCCGGACCAAAACTGTCGTCAACGGCGGGCGCGGAAGTGATTTTGAGGGCGTCCAGTTGGAGAGCCACGCCACTGGACTCGTCCGTGTCAATGAAGGGCGAATTGGTGGTCCGTGCCTGAGAAAATGCTCCCAATCCTTGCCTTTTTCGACGCAGCACTTTGTATTCGAACGACAAATACATTTGAGTTGATTACAGTCACGCCGTAAACGTCAGGCAAAGCAACCCGTTGGGTTTCATTAAACAGAAATACCCCTTAAAAATAACAGCCCGAGAGACCAGTAAAAGGAGCAGAAAAGCATGTAAGGATGTAGTCAAAGTGGACAACGTGACAAGCTGTTAGACAGACATAGCGATAGTCGTTCACGCAGACAGATAAGCGGAGAAGACAGAGAGGAAAGTTGACAGACAAACAGAGAGGCAGGCAGACAGACAGACAGACAGATAACCACAGATGAACATGCAGGCAAACAATCAGGTTTGCAGACAGACAAGCCGTAAGGCAGTTACAGATATACTCAACTCGGGCAGGAAGACCGAACGAGGTATGCAAGCATCGCCATAAAGACATGTAGTCAAGCAATCGCGCAGAGAGACATCCAGGCATCCAGGCAAACAATCGAATTCGCAGATAGGCATAAAGGCAGGCAAGACAACCAGTGGACAAAACAAGCACTCCAATGTAGACAGACGTCTTGGTTTGCTCTTACGCTTGGCATCTGATGACTCAGCCGAAACAGCATACACGAGGCCTGCTAATACGGAAAAACCTATCCAGTCTGGGAACATGTTTGTGGAGGTGTGGATGCGTAAACCGACGTCACTTGTAGCCCGATATGAAACGGAACTTTGATCGAGCTTACTCGATGTCTTTCTGAGCGGAGCGTCACAAGGAAAGTATTAGTCCAAAGCCATGTCGCCGAATGCTAATATATATTTATATGTATTGGCATTTATATATATGTACGTATTACTTCATCCGGCACCGGCACCAATAGTTATTTTTCCGACCATCAAGACTAATTTATTCATTGACTTGATATACATTTTCAGGCCGTTTCACGCCCGTCACAGCGGGATTTGACAAGAACATTCTACTAGCCCACAGCGAGGGGGCGCATCTCACTTTCCAGCATCATCCGCATCACCACCATCATCAAATTGGCCAACGATCGCCGAATATCATTGTGCCGGTGCACCAAAAAAACAGACGGAAATCGTTTCATTACAGACAAAAAAGTCTCTCTGACAAGCGCCCGCAACTTTCTCTTCACTCTTTCCGCTCTTGTTCCGTCGTCGGATCCGGATACTCAAACTCATGCGGCGTCACCTTGATCCGTATGTCGCCGTAGAGCTTGTCCAGGAAGGTCGGCGACTGGAACGCCGCGTTCAGTCGCGCCGGAAAGGTTCCCGAGGACGCGGACGGGACGGTCAGAAGGTTCGGTGATGTCGCACTGGTCAGCGACTGTCGTTGCGGCGACATTGTCGCGGGGGAGTAGCAGAAGGACGGCGATCCCAGACCGGAATCGAGGTGCCGTTGCAGGCTGGCCATTTCATCCATCGGGGAAACCGGTCGCACCGGAAAGGAGGAGGTTCGAGGCCGGCCCCGGCTCGTCCCGATGTTGTCGCTGTGCCGTCGAGGCGTCCCAGGCAGCAGGCGTGAGTCGGCCGGGATGTTGTGGGCGGTACTTGAGGTGCTCGACCGTTTACCTATAGGAATGGCACCCGCGTTATTTACGTTCACAGTAAATCTAACGTTTAACGTATATTTTATGAAACAGGGTTATTTTCGCACAGTATTTGTAACCATTTCTTGTTAATTTTTTTCAAATCAAAATGAACAATTTCCCGCTCTAGACAAATGCACATTCAATGTGCTTTCAATGTGGCTTTGCCGTTTGACGCCATTTCTACCTACCGGTCGCAACGGTATGACGCATCGCTTTTCCGCGAACGGAAAGGTACCGTTGCACGGCTTCCATGTCGGGTTCCTCGTCGCTATTGAGGTCTTCCATGGAGAGCGAGTCCATGCCCTTAGAGAGGGAGCAATCGGAGGCGGAGGTGAAGTAGGACCGGTCGGAGACGAGGCTGTCGTTGCGTTGCTTAGCGGCAACGATAAGCTGCGGGGGAATGGAGACGGAACCGTCGGAGGCCCGGCGGTGAGATTTAGAGAAGAGTAAGTTGCGGCTGCGGTTGGTGGGGTAATTAATCGGCCAGCTCTGGGACGGGAAGAGCGTGGGCGACGCGTTGCTAAAGGTTGCCAGGGGTGGTAAGCTGGACCGGCGGGAATTACGGAATGATGGGGACGGAGAGCCGCCGTAGGAGGACCGGCTGCTGCTGCTGCCGCGGTCGTCACGCACGACGATCCCCGTTAGGATACTGGAACGACGGGAAGACATGGCGGACGACGGAGTGATGGGAATGGGTGGGAGGGGAATAAGGCAGGTCTTGTGAGTGCTGCGGGTGAATCGGTCGTTGAGCAGATGATAAGTCACGCTGGCATCGTGATAGGGCGTGGTTACAACGGCCAGGCGGACGCTTTCGCGGAGGTGGCCCATCTTCTCCATTTCGTCGAGAACGAACCTGCAGACAAATGACCGTGATCGTTGCGTTGAAAGAAGAACCGGTACGCAGTCAGGCAGCCAGATAGACAGACAGGCAGACAGACGACAAGCAGACAGACAAACAAACAGAAAGACTTACAGGTTGGCTGACTGACTGACAGACAGACAGATGGACAGATAAACAAACAGACAGACAGACAAAAAGATAGACAGACAAAGAGACAATAAGACAGACAAGCAGCCACACAGACACACAGACATGTCAATGGGTAGGGTACTGACAAACGGAAATAAAAATGATTTGGTGAACTTACTCATTGAGCTCAGAATCATCCATTGCAATATCGTCGAACAAGCCGTCTTCGAAAGCGTAATAAGCCGTCGTCGAGAGCTTGCTGTTGAAAGGATACGTAAACCACCGGTCTCGCATTACACCATCCAAATCACAACGTTTCGCAGGGTCCACCGCAAGGAGGGCTCGCAATAAGGCCGCACAATCATCGGACACGTAAGAAGGCACGGTGAAGCATCCGGACAGTATCAGCTGACGCGTAACAGCCAGGTCTTCCCCGCCGTCAAACGGAAGAGCTCCGGTAACCATGACGTACCTGCGAGAAACACAATCACCCATTATCAGTTATCTCGGCCTGTACTGGGAAACATTACGTAAACATCCCACACATGTGACACTTGGTCTATTGGGAGAGTGGGAAATTTCTTGACAAGAGAAAACTTAGCAAATAGGATTAAAAAAACATACAGCACAATGCCGAGGCTCCAGGAATCAGACTTGAATCCATCATAGCTGTGACCTTGGAAGATTTCTGGTGCGGCATAGGGAAGGCTCCCGCACCATTCCTGGTCCAGGCGTTCGCCGGGACTCATCACGTCACTGAAGCCAAAATCTGAAACCATAAAGTGTGCTTTTCATTTCGTAGTACTCTGCGATATTCACGCTTTTTTTAGAACCCGTCACGTGACACAAACAGACAGACAGACAGACAGACAGACAGACAGACAGACAGACAAAAAGACAGAAAGACATAATTACAGACCGACAGACAAACAGACAGACAGACAGATAGACAGACAGACAGGCAGGCAGGCAGGCAGATATACAGGCAGAAATACATAAAGAGAAACAGACATACTTAAAAACAGACACATAAACACAAAGACACGTAAATGGACAAACAGAAAGACACACAGACACGCATGATGATAGTCGAAAGGACATTTAGGAAGGCTTACAGGTAGGCAGACAAAATATACAAAAACCATCTGGTAGCGTTGCCTTCAGACAAACCTGCTAATTTAACGTTTTTCTGCGCATCCAGCAATAGGTTCTCCGTTTTCAGGTCCCGGTGCACCACACACAGAGAATGACAGTAGCGCAGTGCGGCGACGATCTGTCGGAACAGACGCCGTGCTTCCGGCTCGTCATACCGCCCGTGCTTGGTCAGTTCGGCGTACATTTCGCCGCCCGATGCGTACTCCATGACTAGCAAACAAAAATGCAAACAACCAAACTGATTATATACGGCTCTGGAGAAGAAGCGCATTGTGTTGGCCTTCGCGTGCCAATACAAGAGCTTTCACTCTTCATTTGCATTTGCACTGCGCAAATACAGTTGTTTATTGAATGAATTTACCGACGGCGATGTGGTCCGCATCCTCCACGGTTTGGTACGTGCGAATCACGTGGGGGTGCCGGAGTGCCCGGGAAATGGCAATTTCCCGGTGTATTTTCCCGAGGTCCTCAGGCAGTAGCGATCTTTTGTCGATTAACTTCAAGGCCACCTGCAACAGAGCAAACGCGTTGTATAGGACACTAGGGCTATTGCACATTTAAGACCCATAAATCCGATAAAGCGTGTAATTCGTGTCCGTTTGAAAGGCAATCAGGCACAAGGAAGTAATTGCTAAATCTGAATACACTGTCACGCGAACAAAAAACACAGCGATACTTTTTAAGCTGATGTCTGCCGAGCCGAATTTTATGTCTGGATACGTTCGGTCATAAATTTTGAGATGCCAATGGTAATTTTACAATTCAGTTCCACAGCATTATTATTTACGGCCACGCACTACGTGAATTATTGTTTGAAAACCACCAAAAATTGTTTGCCTCCGCGCTGATATGTCCACCTTTGAAATGTCTGCGCTGCTGCGTATCTTTGTATTTATCTTCCACATATCTATGTCTATCTGTCTGTCTCTCTGTCTCTTCTCTCTGTTTCTCTGTCTGTCTGTCTGTCTGTCTGTCTGTCTGTCTGTCTGTCTGTCTGTCTGTCTGTCTGTTTGTCTCTCTCTCTCTCTGCCTGTCTATTTGTTTGTCTGTACGTTTGTTTGTTGGTCTGTCTGTCTGTCTGTCTGTCTATGTGTCAGTCAGTCAATTAATGTGATGAGTGCCTGTTTGGATCTTTCCGTTTATGTACCTGGCCTGCTTTTTGCAAGCTCAAAATATTGCTCCCGAAGCCGGGTGGCACGCAAGACGGCTACGCTTTTGTCCATTTCCGTATATTTTCACAAAGTATGCATATGAATAACCGAGTTTGTTGCTCTCGTTATTGATGCGCCACATCGATTCCCAGTTCACACAGGGGATCCACATACCTGACTAAACCACCCCTTTTGGGTCGATAGGCACAGGCGTGAAATTTGTGCTCTTAACAAAAAATTTCCAGTTTTATCGCCATCAAGAAAGGTGAGGCAGACTGCAGACCGCAGATTACTACAACATCTCTCTCCTATTTTTCGAGCCCTTCCTACAGACCTAGCTATCCCTTTATGTGGAAGCAGAAGAGACCGTAATATTCGATGTATACCGATCACGCCATTGGGAATGAATTCTATTTCCCCCCGCGGAGTGTGTGTGTGTGTGTTTTGTGTGGTTAGTTACCGCGCGCGTTAAACTATAACAGGATGGCCCAATGACGTCAATCGCGAGTGCCCGTTATTGTTTCTGATTTAATTCCGTCCCTCGTGTGCGCGTGCCCGGGAGAGTCGGAGAATTTTATATATGCCGGAAGTTTAAAATCAACAAGCGCAGCTTGAGAGAGGGGAGGCCTCGATCATCCTTTGCCTGGATTTTGGAATTTAAACAGCGAGATAATCTCTGATCGAGTTGCATGACAGGAACATCGGCGTCGGCTGTGAAGCATACAGATATCGACGGGCTTACTGGTAGACGGATGGGGACGGGAGTTCATGTGGGCTTCATGTGCGTAATACGTAATGTGTTAGTGGCCTCGTCCGTGAACACCCTCAATTAATGTCTGACAAAACATTAATTATGATCGTGCTAGCCACTTCGCGGATAGGGCTCGTCGTCGTGTGACGCAGATTATTTATTAACCGAACAAGCATCTTCAACCGGATACTCGACAATCACTGTGAAAAGACCGGTAGGCAGGCAAGCAGACAGGCATACAAGCACACCGGTAAGCAGAGAGACAGATTGACAGACAGAGAGATAAACAAACAGGCAAAGAGATAGACAAAGAGATAGACAGACATACACCCAGACAGACAAACAACTAGATAGACAACAGACAGACAGACAGACAGACAGACAGACAGACAGACAAACAGGCAAACAACCAGACAAACAGACAGACAGACAGACCAACAGACAGACAGACAGACAGACAAACAGACAAACAAACAGACAAACAGACAGGCAGACAGACCGACAGACAGACAGTTAAACAGAGACAGATGGACAGACAGCTGGGCAGAACGACAGACAGCTCATCACACAAGCTCTTCCCCACTGGGTTTATCTTTAAACTATCTGTCTTCTTGCCTGCCCGTAGATCTGTCTGCCTGTCTTTCCGCCTATCTGTGTGTCTGTTCACCACAGCCCAAAAAACTTTATCAGCCGCATTAGTGAGCCGAGGAATACACCAATCGTACCTGTTCCCCAGTCGGAATATGAGTGCCCAGTCGGACGGTGGCGAAATTCCCCACACCGAGAACCGTCGGTTCGATGGCATAATTTCCAATAAACGCGGGTAGTGCCGCTGAAGTGGTCGCCGGTTCTCTGGAATTAGCGTCAAATCTGGCGTCGTTTCCTGTTGTCATATCGAAAAATGTCCCCACCACTGACCGGCACTGAGATATAAAACTAAAAACAACGCCGAAATTGCATCCAGCAATTTTCGGCACTCTCTTCCCTCCTTTCGTGCTCAGTCCGGGATGAAACTGCGTTTAGCTATTACGGAACTGAACGTCGCGTTTACGATGGAGGACTGTGAAAAGAGCAACGCGATTCCCATCAGCTGTGAATACCACACGCGCGCTCACAAAAAGGTATTGATACAGCAGAATACTAGATGTGCACATTGATTTTTATGGGCGCGCTTCTTGATTGGTTCAATGGGTTTGACGGTCTGTCTGTGTAAGTCTGTTGGATATGGGACCGCGACGGGGGGAACGGCCATGGTTCGTCGCGTCATTACAATCATATACCATGACCGTGTTCCTGCTGCGGGAGTGACGCAGAAGGAAACATTTTACGCGCGCCGTCTCCTTAATCTCTCGATTGGCATGCAAACAGGCGCGCACCACTTGTTTTGTATTGAAGAACCCTTGTAAAATTATTGTGAATGTGTGTGTGTGTGTGTGTGTGTGTGCTTAGGTTAGGGGCCCGCGCCTCTCTCAAATCTAGTCACGTCCACCTGCATGCAGAAGTGAGAACACGGTGATTAGCATAGATAGCAGGCATTGATCCGTGGAATACCATGGGCAATCATTAAAAACATTCGACGCGGATGGGGAAATGCGCAATGCGTGAGTGTAGCACGGTATATTGTGATTTGACGTATGGCTGCTAGGCACGACGGTTGCAGAGAGGTCTGTGACGAAATTTCGGATTGAAGTTCTCGATGACAACCGCAGGGAGGACCGGCAGCAGACGTAGGAGACATCGGCACTTTTACAACGCGAAGATACAGACAGATAGTTAAGAAGCTGCAATAGACAGACCGACACACAACATGATGCACGGTTTCAGTAAGACAAGTAAAGAAACATAACAGTCAATAATCCATCCGGCCGACTGAAGGGATGACCAACAAATAGATCTATAGGAGGCCGACAGACAAAAGAACAAACACGAAGACAGACAAGCAAGGAAGACAGTGAGTCAGACAAATTGAAATAAGTATAGAGAAGCAGACATGGAAACAAACAGATGAAACATACAAACAATCATTCAGGCAAACAAATAGCCACTAGGCAGACAGATAAGACAGAAAAATAGGCAGACCTACAGATAGACAGACAGACAAACAGACAGACAGACAGACAGACAGAACGACTGATCGAAGACAGACAGACTGATACAGGAAGAAGGGTGGACAAACAGACGAGAAGGCAGGCAAAATTGCAGACGGACAGGTAGACAAGTAGACAAGTAGACAAGTAGACAGACAGACAGACAGACAGACAGACAGACAGACAGACAGAAGGCAAACAGACAGACAGACAGATAGAAAGATAAGAGGTCACGGAAATGGAAAATGGAAGAACAATTTTTATACTTTTAACTCATCACCGAGAACAGTAAAAATTCCACCAATCAACCAACAGCTGCCTCTAAAAAACACTTTAAAATTCCCGTCTTGCCACCCACATTCCAATGGCACTTTCGAAAGGACGAAAATTTAACAGATACTCCTAAAGAGAAAGGGCAACGTCAAGAATACCTCGCAAGGCAAACATGGGAACAACATTCGAAAAGAGAGAGAACATCAGCCGTATCAATTTTACAGTTCCCACCGCAAAATTGTATATTACAGAAAAATTATATCTTTGGAATCAGGAAGAATTCTCACAACGTGCCAGCGAGTGAGAGCTGCTGCCTGGGTGGCTTATATTATTTGACCTCCCTCGACAGCACAATCAGTGTAGTCAAGTATTGACTAAGGGTTCGTCATCCGCGAACGCGCGGAACACCGGCATGTCTTCGTCCTCCATATCCACTGGTTTCGCAACAAGCAAGAGGAATAAGTTAGACTTAAGAGGATCTAGGCTTGGGACGAGACTGACTCGAAAACACTTACAATCATGGAACTCATTCCCGTAGGGTGTATTGTGAAAGCGAGTGGTTGTGAAAGACGAGTTTGAGCGTTTCCTTCGTTGATACCGGCGCACCAGCAGGAAGATAACTGGACACGCGATAATTAGCAGAATTATGGGAATCACGATTCCCGCTCTGCTTGACGATTGCTCCGAAGGTTCCAAAAGTTCTGTAAGAAAAATAGGAATTCACTTTTGATCAGCATTGAATGCTGAAAGTCCATGTCCTCATGTCCATCTGTCGAGCTGCCTGTTTATTCACCCGTCTGTCTGTCTGTCTGTCTGTCTGTCTGTCTGTCTGTCTGATTGACTGAATGACTGAATGTGTCGATCTGCCTGCCTGGGACGCTAACCATTGGTCCCGATGACCGTGACGACGGGTGACCACTCCCCCACACTCTCCTGCTGATCCACTGCCGCCACTTTAAGCAAAAATTTCCCAACAGCCGGCCGCAACTGCAGCGCAGCACCGCAGTCTTTGACGGTATACACAGATTCGGTCTTATTGCTGTCGTCCAATCGCACTGCCGAAACTCTAAAGTCAAACTCGGCGCCCGAGTCGCGGTGCTTTTTCAGCGATTTCGGCAGCGCCCACGACAGAACATAGGAACCGTTGTCGTGCTGAAAGGCGGTGAACTGAACGGGGCTTTCGTAGGAACCGGTGGAGAAAGTGACCTGTAAAAAAGCCGACAATGTGAAGGCACATGGCAGTACCGCAAGAGAAGAAAAGGAGAGAAGAAACTTACAGGAGCGGATTGCTGTGCGTTAGCTGCACCAGCGTAAGTAACTTCCACGATGTACTGGCTGGCCTTCCTGACCTCGGTGGTGTAGTTGTTGTACGATCCGAATACGGTGGCTCCCAATAAGGGAGGTGACTCGCTCGGCTTGGTCCGATGTCTGAGACGTATCCAGTAGTTGAGAGGCCGGCTCGGCTGCTGGGCAGCCAACTCGGCTACTCCACAGGAAGGATCCCAGGATATCATGACTTTACCGGGAACACCTGAAACCCAAATGGCCGAGGCAATAAGTCAGAAGCTGAGTCGAGTTCAAAACTCAAAGTGGCTGATAAGCAGGCAAGCAAACCGGCAGAGACTGTAGATAAAAAAGAACAGGCAAACCGGCAGAGGGCTCACAGACATAGACAGAACAACAGGCAGGCAGGCAGGCAGACAGGCAGACAGACAGGCAGACAGGCAGACAGGCAGGCAGACAGACAGACAGACAGGCAGACAGACAGGCAGGCAGGCAGGCAGGCAGGCAGGCAGGCAGGCAGGCAGGCAGGCAGGCAGATGTAAAACTGAATATTCAACTAACCGGTCTTAGAAACTCTAATGTTTGTGGGAGGCAGAGTCAGGTCAGAAAAGACATGACTAGTGATGGCACTGCTGAAATTACTATGCAAAGTCGGTCCATCGATTCGCACGCGGAAAATGTAATCTCGGCAAGGCAGCAGATTCGTGATGGTTGCCGTTAAAGAATCGTTCACAGTCATGAGAGGTTTCCCGTTGTCGCGAATTTCCCGCAAACTGAGTCCGTAATAGATTCCGTACGAAATGGGGGCGCTACTTTTGGTCATGACATTCGGCGATGGCAGCCAGGTGAGCGTCACAACCGTGCCTTCGGAGCGGGAGACCTTCAGCGAATGCGGCGGAAGGATCAATTGGCCTGATCAAAGACGAAAAAGGACGTGTAATTAATTAACAGCAAAAACGCATTGCGAGACAGACCCATCTCCATAACATTTGCTGTAGGAGGCTAAAACAAAAATTGCACTGCAAAATAAAATCGGGAATAGGAATAGGCGATATCTAAATCTATAAACGGTTAGGAAGTATCCCGAAAATAAAAATTCTAATAGGCGGAAAAATATCTAGATAAATAACCAATCGATCAATCAATCAATCAATCGTTGATCCCCATCCGATGGAATCGCGGTATTCCAATCGCGTTCCGCGACAGAGGACGGAAAACAAGCTGGAGGGGCAAACACTAAACTAAACGTACAATTGGTCAGCCAATAATTTTACAATCAATTAAAAATTAATTATTAAGGGTTCTTTTTAGATCAGGTTTAGTAATTTAAGTTTTAGTTCAATGTAAGCCGAAATTAGCTGTCTAACGTCAATTACTGCAAATTATTAGTAAAAAAGCTTGTACACAAATGGCCAAAATTTTGCGTGGCAGACTTTAAGCCAAAAAGGGTGGTCCGAGTTCGAGCCGAATTAAGTCGCCGCGCGCACTCGCTTTTGACCACAGCTGACCATGCAGCCTTTACAATTGATTGATTGATTCATTTTGGCGGAATTTAAAGCAGCTTGCCCAATCAAATTTTTCCACTGGGCCGAGGATTAAGTCAGACCACCCTGATGGCTCAAACTCAGACCGCCCTGATGGCTCCAACTCAGACCACCCTGATGGCTCGAACTCAGACCACCCTGATGGCTCCAACTCCGCCACCCAAAATTGTGGCCAGGTGTGTAAATTAATTTGTATCAGAAAAAAGCTTCACTTTAGTTTCAGCCTGATGAATGTCTAAAACGCGGCACTGACTTACCAGTCGTAGTGACGTCGATTTCCGCTGCCGGGCCTTGACTGGCGTTGTTCTGCGCCCTGATGTAGAACTGATAGGCGGTGCCGGGTCGCAGATCACACACATCAATTCGGGTCCCCGGCGACCAGTTCGGGGGCCGGTCATCATCGGCACGATCCACTACATACCCCAGCACATCGACCTCCGTGTTGGGCTTCGTCCAGACCATCGCGACGCAGGTGTTGTTCTTCGACTTGACCGTCAACTCGCGGATCGGCGCGGTGATGGCGCCCTTCCCGACCACGAGCCACTGCGGTTCGGACGGCTCGCCGTACAGGTAGGTCTGCGAGTCGAGCTCCCCGGTGATGGCAGTGACCGTGACCGTGTAGTTGACGTTGGGCTGGAGGTCCTTGAGGACGGTGTAGCCTTGCCGTGGGCCGACGCGGGTGTGCATGGTGTGGGGTGGATTGCTGGCAATCACGTCGTACGAACGGATCGGGCCGTTGGGATGCTGTGGAGGGTCCCATTCGACACGCATCGACAGACTGTCCTGGAGAGTCTGGCTCAGTCGCACCTTTAGGGGCCGGGTGGGCTCTGCAAAAATGAAAGAAACAATTATTGGTAATTGGTAATTTTACTGATAATTAAAATAAAATATTAGTAGTTGACCTTACTGGTAAATTTACTGGTACATTTTTCATTTCGCTGTTAAAGCTTTAAAAAACGCAAATCAAAATCCGCCAATTTTCAGAAGAATAAAAAATCGTCCGATCAAATGATTTATCACATGATTCCATTTCTAACAGCACGCACGGGAAAGATTAAAGTCAAAATAATTTTAAACCAACGATATAAGGAAATTACAAATCACTTTCTCGTTTTAAGTTGAATAATTAGTTAAAGAATTTCAGTTTAAAATAGTTCAGTTCAGTTTAACAAAAAATACAATAACAAGGAATAACCGGAAATGGGGAAAGGCAAGTATCAAGGACTATTAGGCATTCTTCCGATGCGAAAAGTGTACAACAAATTAAACACTTTAAGATCAGATTCAAATTAATCTCACCAAGAATAAAATCGATCAGATAAAGGCATCATCATATGAGAAATCACGATAAAATAAAGCAGAGCGTGTAAATCGGGTCAAGCAAATCGGCCAGTCCAGCAAATCGGCCAATCAAGCTAATCGGCCAGTCAAGCAAATCGGCCAATCAAGCGAATGGTCAATCAAGCGAATGGTCAATCAAGCGAATCGGCCAATCAAGCAAATCGGTCAATCAAGCGATTACAGAAAAGCACTTACTGTCCATCAAGGTGGTAAAAGTGACCATCGGGTCTTTCGTGCCCGTCTTGGCCACACTCGCTGATCTTCGCACTAAGGCCCGATAGATGGTGTAGGGAACGAGGCTTCTGATATTGAAATACTTGTTGGTGGTGGTGAAGTTCGAGCCCCATTTTCCGTCTCCAGCTTCAAACAACCGCCGATCCTCCGGTGTCTGGTACGCTCCGTATCGAACTGTGTAATTTTCACTCTTTGCAGATTTATTAGATGAGGAATCGCCATCCACAGTCCAAAAGATGAGCGAGGAGTTGGGGGTCAGAGCGGTCCGATTAACGTCCACAGATTTCACCGCTCCCACGGTATCGAAATTTGGGCAGCCGTCCTCGTCTGAGGCATCAGCGCAGTCCGGCTTCTGTAAAATTAAATAGGAGTTCATCTAACAGAAGTTCAAGACATATAAACAGAGAGACATGAAGTCTACAGACAAGAGAGTCCGTTAGACAGTCAGGCATTCAAGCAGACTGCAATGCAGACAGACCGGCATTCACTAACACAAGTGGGCAGACTTAAAAATAAGTACGCAGGTAGGCAGGCAGGTCAGCAGACAGACACCGCAGTAGTCCGACAGACAGACAGACAGACTGACAGACTGACAGACTGACAGACAGACAGACAGACAGACAGACAGACAGAGAGACAGAGAGACAGACAGACAGACAGAGAGACAGACAGACAGACAGACAGACAGACAGACAAACAGACAGATAGACAAACGTACAGACAGACCGAAATCACAAAAGCAGATCAAACACCTCAAACCGACAAACCTGATTGCAGCGCTTTGTTCGGGAAATACATTGAAGGCCCGTTGCACATGGGAAATCAGTGGGATCGGTACAGATAAGAAGAGTAGCGTTGAGATCTCCCGCATTTGCACATCCGAACTCGTCCTCTCCGTGTGGGCAATCGTTCACACTGTTACAGGCTCGCATCAATGGCACACACTTCCCCGAGAAACGACATCTGAATTGCGTGGGGTCGCATTTCGGTCGATTATCGCATATGCTCCCCTCGTCCTCCCCTCCGGGACAATCCAAGTCCTCGTCGCAGACATAACTCTGAGGGATACATTTTACACCGTCACCACAGGTGAACTCCTCGGCAGCGCAGGGGCAGTTATGTTCATCTTCGCCATCCGGACAGTCCTCCTTGCCGTCACATGTCGCGCTGAGGTTCACACACTTGCCGTTCGACAGGCATTTGGTCGTGTTCGGTCCACATGCCTCGAACCTGGGAACACGACAGTAAGTAAGGTCTGTACGTCTGTCTGTCTGTCTGTCTGTCTGTCTGTCTGCCTGCCTGCCTGCCTGCCTGCCTGCCTGCCTGCTTGCCTGCCTGTGTTAATCTGTATGTCACCAGATCTTACCGAGACTCATGGCAACCTTGCTCATCCAGCCCATTCGGACAATCGAGGAGTCCGTCACACTTCCAAGTCAACGGTACACACAGCCCATCCCCGCAGTCCATGGCATCGCCGTCCTTGAAGCTGCAGTTGAACGTGGCTCGATGGTCGACAATGTGTTTACAGTTAAGCTCGTCGCTGTTATCTCCGCTAAAAAAACATTTTGTACATGCAAATAAACCACACGATTTTATATTTGGACTACTTCCAATATCTTCATACTCTCTAATATATTTGAAAACTAGATTAAAATCCATAAAATCAGCCCGTATCTATTGTACCGGCAGACTCACCAATCGTTCATCCCGTCGCAGACATAGTTGGTGTAGGTGCAGTTCCCATTGGCACAGGAAAATTCCCAGGAGGAACAATTGTGGAATGGACAGTGAATCTGGAAGAAACAATGCAAATATATGAACAATAAACTCCGAAATGCGGTAGACAGACAGACAGAAAGACAGACAGACAGACATACATACAGGCAGACAGACAAACAGACAGACAGACAGACAGACAGACAAACAGAAAAACAGAAAGACAGGCAGACAGACAGACAGACAGATAGACAGACAGACAGACAGCAAGACGAAAAGAGAAGCAAACCAATCGCTTTTTCATCACACCAATAAGATCTGTGAAACATGAAAATACAAAAAAGGCAAGTCAGTTGTCCGTCATACTTCATCGCTTCCATCCGCACAGTTCGAATCCCCGTCGCACTTGTACTCCTTCTTCACACACGCCGAGTCAGAGGCGCACTCGAATTCGGTGGATGGATTACAAGCGGTGCTGGAGAAGTTGGTCATGTAGCCACAATGCAGCTCGTCACTGCAACAGAACAGTGCGAACTCAGATCACAGTCAATCGATCAATCCACGGACCAATCAAAACACTTGATGGAAAATAAATAATCAATAACTCCAAGATACGTGATAATTCCGGCCAAAACTACTTTTTAAGCGCAGCTTGGAAATCTTTTAATTAGATGTCGCACTGACCTCCCGTCATCGCAATCCTCCTCCGAATCGCACCACCAGCCTTTGGGAATGCACTGATCATTGCTGATATTGCACCGCACGTAATCCGCCCTGCTGCAAGGTTTCGTCAGTGGGCAGTTCCTCTCATCCGATCCGTCGGGGCAATCCGGGTCTCCTCCGTCGCATTGCTGAACAAGGGAATCATTACGCCAAAAGGTTTACTAAAGTTGTGAATACTCTCAGCAAAAAAGGACAGGAAATTCCCATGCCGGACGCCACGTACCCAATCTTTATGAATGCACGTTCCATCGCCGCACCGGAAATGATACTCTGGATCACAGCTGTCCTCTCTGTTCTCACAGTCTTCTTCGTCCAGATTGTTTCCGCAGTCATTTTCGCCATCGCATCGCCAGACTCTGAAGAATATCAAAACTAGTGAACCAAGCGTCATAAAAAGCACACGTCAATCCATCAATCAATCGATCAGCCACATACAAAAAGCCGAATTGAAAGTCAGGCATACTTTCTGGGCTTTAACTTTTTGCTATCTCTAAAATCAATCAATCTATCACAAGACATAGTGCAATTTCTCTTCATCAATCTTACTTGGGAATGCACATAGATTGGGTCCTGCCAATGGCGCCGCAGCTGAATTGGGCCTTGCTGCAGTTACCCCCGAAAGCAGGACACCGACCATCCTGATGAGTGCTGGGTAAAGTTCGGTCGGGACAGAGACACCGCGTTCCGTCCGTAACAAATCCTTCGGGGCAGAGGCATGCAGTTTCGTTGGCCGGCATAGTCACTCGCAGAGTATGGCAGGTGATATTCTTCAGCCAGCTACCGGACCCCGGCTGCATGGACGGGGCGAAGGCTTTTATCAAGTTGACGTTCCCACCGACATGCATCATCATCTGACTGGATAAGGCGCCACGAGTCGTCATGAAGAGCTGATCGTGATTGAAGGCTGAAATGGAAGACGAAAAAACGCCACTCAATTTCCAGAGCACCAGCGAAGTCTCAGGAGAATCCGCCTGTAAGCTTGTCTATCTGTCTGTCTGTCTGTCTGTCTGTCTGTCTGTCTGTCTGCCTGCCTGCCTGCCTGTCTACGTGTCTGCGTGGCTGTTCGTCCGTCCGTCCGTGTCTTCAGCACTCGATCGCGTTGCTTGTAATCGGTCCGTATAAGACATATCTCTTTTCGATGCCTGGTCATTTGAAATCAGCACCGTGACCTACCATTAGCATCACTAGCAATCGTGGTTTTGTACATACCGGTATAGTAAATCCGGTTCTTGTAAAACGCTGCGAATTTCATACGATTTCGCTGATTCCTACGTAGGACAATAGCTGAATCCCAACCATCAGGAGCTGAACTGAAGGTCACCTCGCCGATATCAAAAGTGGTGTGGTCGATGTACATCAGCTTTCCTCGGTGGTAATCGAACGACAGGGCGTCGGGTTGCCGCGGGTAACGCGGTTCAGTCAGTTTACGGATCTGCGTCCCGTCCAGCCTCGCCTGGTAGATGACGCTGTTGTTATCGGCCGGATGGATGAAGGTCCAGAACATGACGCCAGCCGGGGGAAAGACAATGAAATCGGTCGCTTCGGTCAGAAGGTTCATGTCCTTCAGAATGATAGTGCGCATACGGCCGTCCACGGTGCTGTCAACATTGACAGCCTCGATGGTGCCGCGCTTTCGGTCCAACCAGTAGAGATTACGGCTCATCCAGTCGAAGGAGATTGCCACAGGGTAGTCGACGTATTGCTGAGCGAGGAGAGATTGGGACGTATTGCCGTTGAAACAGACTCTCTGAAACGGAGATTGTGCGATCAGGCAGGGCATCGTGACAGCAAAGGTAAACACGCACATCATTGGCCAAACAGGAAGATACGACAGACAAGGATTGACAGACAGAACGAAAAAATACAGACGGATGATGAGACAGACAGACAGACAACAAACAGACAACAAACAGACAACAAACAGAAAGCCAGACATTCAGATAGGCGGGAGAGCAGAAAACCAAATATTCGGTCAGTCAGTCGGTCAGACTAACACAGGGACATGAAGACAGACAAATAGACAGACTGACAGAGACACAAGCAGACACTTATACAGACAATTAGATACATTTAGACAAACAAATCCCGATGGATATTCAGCACAATAAGAACAGAACCTACCCTAATTCTGCCACGCTGGACCTCCGAAAGAAACAGACACTTATCCCGATGGTCGTAGTCAAGACCAGTCACCCGACTCCCAAGCACTTCCAGCATGTCCGTCAAATCGCTCATGTTCTGCGGAAATCGAATAAGCTCAAAACGCTGAACCACATTATCCGCCGCAAGTATCAGGAAATCGTCGTTCCCTACAACACACAATTCAACCATCATCATAATGCCAACTTACACACATCGCTCTGGATAATTCTGTTTCAACATATAATACCTGGCCATGCGCAAGGCACCTTCTCCGGTGAGTATCGCTTGCTCACGCCGCCCTCGCAGGTGTTCATGGGGATCTTTCGGAACTTCCGACTGCGCAACCACGATCCGCCAGGGGGACAGACGGCTCCGGCCGGCAGCACGGTCGGATCGTAGGTCGAACCGGGATCTTTGACGCAGGTTAGGATGGTCGAATTATTCAGTGGGACATAACCCAAATCACTGGAAAAAATTTCAACACTTGATTACATCTGATACTGATCTTAAGACATACGTCAACCGTGAACATAGTGACGGATGCACAGCACCAACAGTCCAGACGGTCACGGGCGTAACTTAAAATTACCATTCAAAGTCGTAGTATTGGCAGGGACAATTTTCAATCGTGACGTTCCGCTGAAAGTCCCCTCCCGCTAAGCATTTTCGGTTGGCTGCCCGTCGAGTGTACCATACTTTCTGGCCCATTTGGCAACGATGGCCAATGCCTGCCGGCCCAAATGTCCACGGTTTGAAGTCCGTCGGTCCGCACTTGGTGCCTGGATCATTAATCAATCGCAACGTATAAACAGACCATGAACTATTTAACGAGTCAAACGCAACGAGCAAAAAAAGCCTGGTAGAAGTGTCAAGAAATGCAAACCGACATTAGCTAAATAAAAAACTAATGTAACTAAAGCCTTCAGTTATCAACTTTTTAGATGAGCTTAGATTCAGTTCAGTTCAGCCATCTGGTTTCGAATAAGACTAAACTGAGTAGTTCCAGACAGCACTCACCGTTGAAAACACTGGTCAGATTGACGGTGATAATCACCCACTCATGCCGTAAATCTGACTCGTTCTTCAGCGTGCCGAACAAACTGAACACCGTCTGCCGCTCTCCCGGCTCCGTCAGCACGGACAAAATCCGCACCCGTTGATCGGAAATCTTCACGCCCTTCCAATTGGCGCCCTCATCGGTGGTGTAGAGCAGCTCCTGCGTCCGTCCCGCGGCATTCACCGCCACAATCAAGCCGCCATGATCACCCACCGCAAAGTGGTAGACGCCCTTGAGCGTTTCCCGCCAGCGATGGCCGCCGTCGGTGGTGATGAAGATGGCGTTGGTGGTGCCGCCGGCGTCCGCCGTGTTCTCTCCTATCACACCGGCCCCGATGATCAGACCGGGGGCATGGTGCGAACTGAAGAAGGTCTGCTGGTTTCGCGCTGACGCGAACAGCGGGAATTTCTGGGTAAAGTGGATGGTGGGGCAGGCATGGCCGACGGCACACTTGATGAGCTCCCGGTTGACGTCCATGGGAGGGGCACGAATCACCTTCCAAGTCGCACCGTTGTCGTAGGTGATTTTAGTCACGGAGTTGCCCATATAGGAGGTTGCGTCGTCGACGACCAACTGGCTAGCAATGTATACGCCATGGAGTCCCTTGACGCGGTAGATTTCGGAGAAAGGTTTCGAGTTGTTCCACATCGCCCTGACACGAGAACCTTGCGTAAATATACTTCTCAGTTGAATTACACAAGCTCGATCCTAACAAAAATAATCAACCTTTTCTCTATTGAGCAATTTCAACCAAACAAAACAATCTGCACGCGATACAATTTTAGATGTCTTCGACATTTTCTACTGCTCAGTTCGTGTATTATTGGGTAGCTTAATCGTTTTTTTGTGAACAAATTGCCGTGTCTTACTTCAAAATGGAAAACCTCCCGATTCCCTGCTGCGGATGGAAGAACAGAACATTGTCCAGGGACTTTGTGAAGTTGGTGCTGTTAGGCGCGCAAAAGTACACATCCGTCCGCTTATCATCAAACGTCACCGCAATCACAGCCTGACCGAATTTCGTGGCATTGGAGACAAAGTAATCCTGAAGGGAACCACATCAAACCCACTCAGGTCATTGGTTTACATAGATCACCTGATGACCAGCATCACAACACGATAAAGCTCCCTTTGATGGCACAACTTACAACGACCGGCTTATCGGTGCCGAAATTGGCAAGCTGAAACGGCTTCCGCTGATAAGACATCCAAAGTTTCAAACCGGCATTCTTCGCTGATGACTAAGGGGATAGACAATAAAGCGCAAGATAAACAATGTGTTCGAGTGAAAACAATTTGAGCAGTCAGCACACACTCGACAACAGTCACATACCTCGCGCTTGGTGGCAAACAGGAAGTCACCAGCCATTTCAAACTCCTCGACATCTTCGATCATGACGTCGGTTTTCTTATCATTCAGGAAATACGACTCCGACCGGAGGACGCTAAATTTCCCATTCGGCTTGGCTCGCAGCGCGAAAAGTGTCGATTCTAAAACAGGCAACCAATCGATCAATCAAGCGAGCTCAACAAGCAGCCAATCGATCAATCAAGCGAGCTAAACAAGCAGCCAATCGATCAATCAAGCGAGTGAAATGAAGGGAAAAGACACTCACTTCCGTCAAGAGCAGCATCAAAATCCTCCGATCCGACGACCACGGAATCGATATACTGCTCCGCCACCTCCCAAGTCAACCCAAAGTTCATCGACACCCACAGCAGCGGTTTCTTCCCATCATTCTCCCGGGCAAACACCACGTCGGGATTGCGCGGGTCCAGCGACATCTCGGTGGAGCGAAACGGCGTCCGCCGGGGTAGGACATTGCGAAAGCCGTCCGTTGTCACAAACAGCACTTGATGCTCGACATCAACCAACGCGTACTGCAAATCACGCTCCCAGAATAAATTTTAAATTGAAACGGTGATTTAAAAATATGTTTTCATAATAAATTAAATTATTTTTAATTTAATATAATTTAAAATCAGACGTCTGGTCACGTGCTGATTTTAATTCATTTTTCAATTTGGTCTAATCCAGAATAAACAGAGCCGACACACCGAATTCACAGTCACGCCCACTTTTACAGTCACGCCCACTTTTACAGTCACACCACACCACAGACCGGAAGTTAGTCACACATAATACAATAATCGGTTATACCCGCTGCGATGATGCCGGAGTCCGCAAACACGAGTAAACCTTCCCGATGCCGCCTCCGTTGGGCAGTTTGAGGAGCGTGGCGGTCACATCCGTAAAGGTTCGCCCAGAGTCGCGGGAGAGGAAGAGGGAGCTGGTGAAGTTTTTGCTGTAGTCCAGCATGTAGGTGAAGGCGAACACGAGATCCGCGCCGTTTCCCGGGTACACCAGCTTCATTTGGTCATTCCGATCGGTGGTATCGAACTGTAACAAGGCCAAAAACAGCATCACATCGGGGAAAGGCTTAACTAAACTTGGAAATTTCGCCGGGTGGAATTTAGACAAGAGAGCAAACAAACAGCAAATTCAGCAGGTGGTGGTGTTAAGTACAAACTGCCAAAGAGGAGGATCATCCGACCCCTCCACTCCGAAAAAAATGTAATATTAAATTCGGAATTTAAAATCTAAGACGAATTAGAGAAAAACAATCGATAAAACAAGATAAACACTGCGCATTCATCTGGATGGCACAGAACTAACGTTCTGCATTTGGCGCTTTCCCTATGGCTTAACTGTACTGTCTTACGACTGCCGGACAGGGAAAGCGCGTAAACAGGTTGATAAATTTCGAGACTTGTTTTAAACATTCCCACTGTCTTTTTCGCTTACGCTCGATACAATTTCCGTGTCGAGGGTCATATTTAGGGGATGACGAAACGGTGCGAAGATGCTCCGCATTGAAGTGGCACGTTTCGAGCGATCCAAGTCTCTGCCGTCCTCCTCGGGGAGATATCCCACGTCGTGCGCGTTGATGGCGTGCACTCCCGCGGATTCCGCTTCCCTGGACGGGACAATGAGGTTCTTCCCGGCCATGATGGGGACGAAAAATATGGAAAAGGCAAAGATGACCAGTCGAAATAAGACAGCCATGATGGATGGATGGATGAATCAGCGACTATTCCTCCGCATGGAAGAATTAAAATTAAAATAAAAAATTCCGCATGGGAGAATTCTCCTTCTAGATCTACGATTAGCAGCGTTGCTTGTTGTTGACGAAAATCCGTTAAGATGGGCTTTCTGAAATTCAAATGGAGAAAGCGAGATTCAAGTAACAGATCGGAGTAAATCAGAGATTCAGAAACTTCCTGAGAACTTTAAAATGATCTTGCAAATTCGATAAATGCGAGTGCTCCATCAACGTGTGAAGCGGAACGGTGAATTCCCACAGACTTTGTTGACACTTTGGGGAGCCGTGTGGTTCACACGCCATTGCATTGGGCCCATGCAGATGGCGCTGCGAACAAAATGCAGACCGGTGCTCGTGAGAGGTGGTATGTACACACGCGGCAAAAATCTTGCGCTAATTGACAAGGGGTCGGAACGGGTCATCGCACCCCGATTTCCCTGAAATGTTTTGCGAATAGTGGACTTAAAATGAAGATTTTAGAAAAATATTTCAGCGGCCCTCAAGGTCTGGTATCGGCAGGTACAAAATCGAAAGCTTCTAGATCGCCCTAATGGATTTACCCTACATCCCAACACTGTAAAAACATCGTTTTCTGGAGAACGTTTGATTCCAAGATTTTTGACACCCGCCCACTTCGAATTCG
>LRSR01014267.1:0-11435 GCA_001579985.1 Hypsibius dujardini
AAAGACACAAAAAAGAGTCAGCTGGTGTGTGTGTTTTCTTGTTGCTGGAATTTTTATCTGTGTCGGCGGTGGTGACGATTGTTTTTTCCCGCTTCTCTATCTATGACTGTATTATGAGTGACTGCAGTGAAGTGTAGTGTGCCGAAACGTTGAAACTGAAAATGAAGATTAACGACGTGCCTGACCGCCGTTCCTCTACAAGAGAGCAAGCAAGCAAAAAAAACGTTATCAGCACAGCACACATTTTTGCGGCCTGTTTGAATTGCTGTTGCTGCCTGTATGGAGACGATCAGGTTTTTATTAGGTCGCGATCTTGAAATAAAATAGCATATCTCTTGCGGTAAGCATACAAGACCAACCATAAATATGTGTCGGGGAGAGCGGGCTCTAATAGTAACACCTAGTACAAGGGTAATCGTCGTCTTCAAGCGGTCAGCTTTAGTTTAGGCTGCTTGGTCAGTGAGAGAGGTGAGACTGCGGTTGTTATTCCGGAAGTTTGTTTTTCGCACTTTCGATCGAGTTGAATGGAGGAGAATAATGCTGTAGAAAAAGGTGTTCAAGGTTGATCGGTTTCCCCCCCTCGAAACTCAGTTTGATCGTCGTGCGCACAATTGTGGAAAAGCTGCAGCCATTCGCTGGGTCGATGCCGGACAGAATACCTCTTTAAATTGATATTTAAATTAAACACCAGCCATGATTGCACAAACTGCCCTCCTGCCTAGCGAATTTGTACTGACGATTTGGAATTTTCAACAAAAGAAACGTTAATGATTGTTTAATTATATTCTTTTAACGCTGCAATTCCCTTCCTTAACATACACGCAAAATGATCTTCCTGGCTAGCGAATCTAATAAACTAGTGATTTAGAATTTTTTTACGAATTCTGAATTTTCGAATCGTATTTTTTTATATACTGCAGTGCCACTTTCTATTTGCAAGTTCTTTTTTACATTGTAAATATACACCTGGAAATATTGTGTTGGGATGTGTGAGTCGCAGTGTAGTGTAAAAAAAAGTTCCCACCATCCTGATACTTACACAAGAATGCCAGTACAAACAAGGCAAGGCAACAACGAGGTGCGCGGGATGAGTCGCCAAGTCAAAAAACAAATTGCGATGAGACACGCAAGCAGAAAATAATCTCTCCACCACCGACTCGCAGAGAGCCTAAATGTATACGATTAAAATGTGTCTTGTGATTAAAGCAAGAGTGCCGTCAAGCGTCAAAAAGAAAAACATTACATCGCGCAGACAGCCGCGCTGGGGTGTATCAATATTTTCTTAAGCCTCTCTAATCTGACTGGCACTCTTATTTTATTTACAGAACCGGACGGACGGTCTCGACCCACACCACAAATTCCATCCATTCTGCTGTACATTTTTTCTGCGCACTCTCCGACAATCCGCGCGACATTTGGCCTCGGCAAATCATTCAAATTCAATTTACAAAAAAAATTTAAAATCCATCCGGCAGCCAACCAAAAAATGATGAAAACCTCGGTGCAGACAGTCCGACTCCCGTCCACCCCGGTGCCCAATCCCAAGCGGCTCTCGCGCACCTGTTCTTCCCTCTCCGCGTCCCTCCACCGGCTGAGCTGTGCGCCGGAGGACTCTTCCGTTCTCTCCTTGGCCCTTTCCCCACGACCCACACCGCCATCTTCATCGGGGTCCGTTTTTAACCTTCACACCTCCGGAAGTCACCATAGGAAAATGCCACCTCCTCCGGCAGCCACAACAGCGGATGACCATTTGTATGAGGAAATCTCATCCACTTTCCCCTTACTCACCGGCAATAATGCCAATGGAAATAATCATCATAATCAAAATCAACGTGCTCGTGTCGTCCCCGGAACCACACCCTTACCTCCGACGCAATTATCCTCCTCTTCATCCACGCAAAGTGTCATTCCTGTAGTGGGAGCAGCAGCTGACCCTCCCAAATTAGCGCCGGTCAGTGGAGTTCTCCATAATAAGGTAAGGACAGCACGTGCCCATGGGAGGAAAGGAAATGGAAATTATCACGGGAAGACGGACAGATTATTATGTTTGTCTGTGTCGTTGATAATCGGTTGTCTCTGAAAATTATTAATTGTCCCCTTTGGCCCCCGAGTGAGTCTTTGCTTTGCCTCTTTCCGCATCCTTGATTTTAGACAATATATACATCGAGCCATTTTACTACGGAAGAGAGTGGAGATAAGCGAGAGAAAGGTTTGATTGTCCGGCTGACCTCAAGTGTCTTGAGGGGTGTGGTGGTGATTGACCAGCGGTCAATTGGTTCTGAGCTTTGTTCTGTATGTTGATGAGATGAGATGGGATATTTTCGGGGTGATAAGGGAAGAAGAAGGAGGTGAGGAAGGAACAGAATGTGGAATGAGGAATGGGGTGTGAAATAAATGCCATCACGCGATGATATGGAGATTTGGGGATGAGGATTGTAATGTTTGTTTAAGCGGCGAATATATTTCAACATGGCTGATTGA
Source organism: Hypsibius dujardini (assembly GCA_001579985.1). Lineage (NCBI taxonomy): Eukaryota > Metazoa > Tardigrada > Eutardigrada > Parachela > Hypsibiidae > Hypsibius > Hypsibius dujardini. Next base: position 2,482 of record LRSR01014267.1, read on the forward strand.
TGGTGATAAGATATATGTGTGTACGTGCTGAAATGTGTTTGCAAATTCCTTTGCAAATGCGCTGGGGAAGAGGATTTTGAGTGAGAAGCCTTCCTCGATGACTTTGAATTATTTCTATATTTGCAGCTCTTTCTCACGGCTAATTTCTTCGCCGTTAAAGTTTTTGATTTGATCGATGCGGAATATTTCATTGAGAGATGAGTCTGAGAAGAACAAAATTGATGTTAACAAAAATTTGTTGGCAGTACATACTGCAATTAATGCTAACTAACTGTAGGAGAAATTTTTCAACTGTTTTAACTTTGGACAGCGCAGTCTTTTATAACTATCTCGGGTTGAGACTCTCCTTTTTTGCCCATTTTCTACCTTCCCTTGTACACAATTTTGTACGATCCACAATCAACTTCTTTCACCCAAGTAATTAAAAATTAAACACGAATTAATTAATCTGACGAATTTAAAAGTTGTCTTACCTCAAGCATTTTTACCATACAAATTCCCTATCAGTTACACCGCAGACAAATCGGTCAGAATTTGCCGTAATCGATAATAATAATGAGACGACGATAAGCGGCATCCAAATCCGCTTTGCTTACTAATTAAATAACCTACGATCAGGAAATGCAAATATTCCTCGACTGTTGTAACTTTAACACACATCCTCTGTATATACTTTTCGGGTGGTGTTAATAATTCATATCTCTACTGGACAGCCTCCATCCGTCTCTGTCACGCATATTTGTGTACGAGTATAATATTTTCCTGCACACTGACATCAACGTCCGTCCAAACACACTCCACTCGGACAGTCTAATTCCATATAAGAAAAGGCGCGCTCCCGTTTGATGCGTGGCGTGATGTGTGACAGCTCGTGAGGGATTCGCAACGGGATATACCCCCTCCTCACAAGTAGCTATCCGCCGAACAGTCAGTCAAGCGCGAAAAACCTTGTCTGACAGTTCAGACAGACAGGTGGTCACTTTTAACCGTGTTTTACTTGTTGCGCCTACACTCGATCACGAAGCAGAGAAAGCACGAGACGAGTAACCCTATACTCTCTTCCCCTGCCTGCCTCTTTCGGAAACTATATTCAGATGTTGAACAAAAAGATAATCTCTACACGCCTTTGCATGTCGAGTTTACGGCTGACCCGCTTTTCTTCACTGCAAACACAAGATTGTAGGAAAAGGGCAGAAAAACCGGTTTCAAATTACGCTCGCAGAAGTAGAGAGCTTTTGCGCATTGCTTCAAGACACGCTGGACTCTCCTTGGTTTTGAGGGCAGTGGACGTGAAAATTCGTAAACTTGAAAGTAAGTGAGCGATTGTGTTTATGGTGTTGAATTTCGCCTCGTTTTCTAAAGACCACGCGGAGGATCAGTTTCCCGTCCTCTCTCTTTACCCTCACGTGATGAAGAGAACAATCACGCGAGCACGGTTTTAAAAGTGCGGAGAAGTTACTTTTGGAAGGTCTTTGAAGCTTTCTTTGATGCTCATAATTGGGGGAGAAATGTTTACTGCGCGGCAAGTGAGTAACTGAGCGAACGGGTCAGAGGACTTTGAGAAACGACACGACACGACACATTTTCGACATGGGCATAATAATAATAATTGTAATCGTGCATGCATGTTTCGGTGTCTGTGTCTGTTTCCTTCTTTTCTCCTGTCTCGGTTTGATTTGTGAAGTTTGAGTAATTTTGACGATGCAGTCACGGTCCGAGTGAGACGCTGTAAATATATGCGAAATGACTGATTATGACAGATATTATTATTGCCCCCATCTTCGGCTTGACTGGAGAAGTTGAGCGCCTCGGGGTAGGCTAAATTATGTGTCCTTTGAAAATTTGTTTATCGCTGTGTCTGTGTGTGTGTGATGAGGGGATTGCGTCGCGTCATTAATTTAGCGGCAAGATTTTATGGAGGGTGACGTGTCTATTATATGGCGCGTAAAAAAATTCCTACAGCGGATTTTAATCGGTGATTTCGTATATAAAAATAACGCAATGGGTCATACAGACAAAGACGTTTTAGCAGTGTCTGTCTGCAGTCTGACATTATGTTTGCGTTGGAATAAAAATAAAAATAACTTAAATGCAAGAGTTTATTGACATAAAAGAATGTATTTGATTAAACTGGAAAACAAATATGCCAAGCATTTGAATTAGTATTTTAGTTAAAATATAAAATATCCCAGGTTTTTGGAAAATTAATTCGAGAATTTTAAATGTAACTGTAGCTCGCATTACCGATTTTAGATTATGCGATTGTAATTAGAACTAGACAATATTAATTAAAATAAAAAGGCTCATTTTTGTAATATTTTTAAATGTATTTGACCAAACAAGGCAGTAATCGTAAAAATGTCATGGCCACGTCCAACGAAACGATCAATTCTCTGGTAAAATTTACGCTTGGGTGGAGTAAATAGAGACGGACAGACAGACAGACATGTATATTGAAGTAAGCTTCCAAAGTTTGCCTGTAATGTTGCGCATTGTAGTCTGTTTAGCCAGAGGACCGGCGAGGAGCACTTGGTATTTGTTTTGTCCAAGGAAAATAAATAATTTCCGAAATGGTCGTGGGCGCGCAGCTGTTGTCTGTGCGGGGATGAAAGCACTCTTTCGCTATTTAAGCTGTGCTTTTTATATGGCCGCCCATGGACTGACATATGGTCAGCGTGTTGCGGCGATGGAGGACGACTGCCGCGGCTCATTATTATGTTAATCTTTAGAGAAACCACAAGAGTGGTCCTGTGGGACGAGTGCATAATTATCAGCTACTAGTATGCGTACACTGTATGTCAATAAGATCTAGAGTGCCAAGGGATAGCTAAATTTGTCTCCAGCATATCTGTTATCCAGTTCGAAAAGAACAGGGCGGTATATTTAAAAAAAAAACAGAATTGATAATTGATGCCTTAGTGCAAACAAATATTTTTTTACTTTTTCATTAATATAAGCCGTAAAGCGCAAAAAGAAAAGAAACGCACGTTTTTGTTTACAAACATGATGCATCGATATTTCGAAATTTAATAAAACTATTTGTATGGCTAATAATTGAAGTTAAATCACGATAGCAATAATTTTCTCCATTACGTTTTTCTTTTGTTTTGCTCCATTTGCTGTACTTATATGTTTACCATAACATGTTCCATTGATATAGTCTGTTTCATGTTTCTTATTCCATGTACAAAATGTATTTATTCTTCAGTGTACTTGTTTTGGGTCCTCACTCCGATTAGCCGTTCTCGCTTAGAGTTTACATAGATAAATCGGGTATAAAAAGTGTATATAAATGTTTAAAATATAACTTACTTCAATCATTACAGTTTGATATTTATTTCGAATAGAATAATCCAATTTGGTATATTTCAGTTTTAGCTTCATCATTCAGCCGACCACAAGCTTTAATTTGCCTTATTTTCTACATTGGAACATGCAACCAATTAATTTTTTCTCATTCTTTCAGGATGCCATTGTGATCCGCCCGATCGCCTTCAAGCCCTACATCCGCAGCCCTATGCCAAGTACCCCCACCACCGCCTCACTGACCTCCCCAACCCCAGCAGCAGCACTAAAAGCGCCACTTTCCCACACTTGTTCCGCCACGTGCAGCCAGCATCATCACGCCTCACTTCCCGATAACCATCATCGTGTTGTCCCCACTACGATGGCCGGTGAGAGATACGACCGAAAGCCCACCGGACGTTCGCTATCCGATCCATGGAAGGGCGCTGGCAGCGCCGGCGGGGCTGTCTACCGGAAACAGCAGCAGCAGTTGAACGGAGATTACACCAAAAGCCGATCCACCCCTTCGTCCATGCGGGAAGATTCGACAGGAACAGGAGGAGGACAGATGGTTTACTATCCATCCAGCAGTGACAAATCCAGCTACGGTTATGTCAGTTGCAGCGACCAGAGTGCGGAGAGTCTGTATGGCGTGCATCAGACCTACCACGCGAGAATGATTCGACCAGAGTACGTGAAAATTAGTGTGGAAAAATTCCAGTGTATTAGTGGCCTGCCACTGCCTTTCACTGGCTTATATGACACATGCCAATAATAATAATAATAATAATAATAATAATAATAAGCAATGTGAAAAATAATCAAAATAGCAATAAAAAACATAATAATGATAATAGTAACAAACGTGAAAAATTGAGGTCTAATCCGTTTTTGTTTCCAGGGATGACACAGACTATAGCTTCGACCCGTACCAAATCAACTCGACGCCCAGTCCGAGCGACTCCGGTATTGCGGTGAACTACGAGGCTCTCCTGCGGGATAAGGACCTGGAGATTCAGACACTGCGAACCACCATGGAACGGAATGAGGGTGTCATCTTCAAGGTCCACGAGGAAAAAGAGGTGCGAGAAGAATTCCTCTTTTAATACCAATAATTGATTGGTCCGTATTTACTAGTGTTATGGCTTTGGTAATAGAGAGTACAGCCATATACACTCCAAAACCTCTGTAGAAAATAGCCGAAACCGACAGGTTCCTTTCCGTCATGATTTAACTGTGTGATTAATTGCATTCAAAAATAATTTGTAAGGTGTTTAATTAGTACAAGTAGTGCAAAGTATTCGTACATACTCAACGTAGTTCATTAAATCAGGCCTAAAGTACTAATATTATTTGTTACAGTTTTGTAATTTGCATTATTAATTATTAGTATTGCTTAACAGTTTTACCGTATATTTGTGCATGTTAATCTTATTTATTCATGTATTTCCTACAACCAGAATAAAATACCATAAAAGGTGTATTTTTTAACTCAACTAAAGTTAGTTTTTTTTGCGTTTATAGGCTCAGTGGAAGCGCCAAACGGACGCCCTAAAGCACCACTACGAGCAGCAACTGCAAAAACAATCCTCCGACCACCTCGCCCGGCAAAACGAACTGACCCGCAGCGTGGACCTCCTCCGTCAGCAGAACATCAAACTCCAACAACAGCTCCAATTCTCCATCGAGAGCCAATCCACCCTGGAAGATACCCTTCAAGACCTGCAAACCAAATACCACACTGCCGAGACGAACCTCGCGGAGGCCAATTGGAACGTCAGCGACAAAACCAGCCAAATTTCCACGCTAAAACGCCTTCGCTCCGGCAGCAACAACTCCGACGCAGCCGCCGAGGACCTTCCTGGCAAACTGGAAGCCGCTCAAAAAGAAGCCATTCAGCGAGGAGCGGAGTTAAAGGATTTACGGCAAACGTTAAATTTCCTCTCCCAGGAACTCTTCCAGGTTAGTGTTGTTTAAGTATATTTAAAATGTTAGTTAAAATAGCCAAAAGGGTCTTTTTATTTAAAAAATACTTTTTTTAATTTTAAATTTGTAATCACGGTTAAGATACTTTATATTTTATTTAAAATTATTATCGAGGCAATATTTCATTTATATTTAAATTCCCTTATCACTCACATACGCAAATAATTTTAAATTAGAATAACCACCCCTTATTTTGAAGCTCAGCCAGGCTTGTTTCTTTCATTTTTCTGTAAAATAGACAAGTGAAGTCGTTAACAGATTGGCTGATTGGATAGATAGATCGTTATTGTCTTTGTGTGGTTGATCGTTTGATTGGTTTACTAGCATTATCGTGTGCTGGCTCGCCAAACAGGCGATTATTCGGACGGTCAATTTTTTTTAGCGTTTTTACATTTTACGGCGATATGGGATGTGCTGTACTATTAATCACACTCATTGCTACATACTGTTGAATATTTTTTTCGGATAATTGTCGTTTACTTAAAGTGAGGATTGTATTTAACTAAAACTCAATGGTTTATTTAAATAAGATTTATAATTAAAATGGACCCGTTGATTTTATATGTAGTTAAAAGATATTTTATTTATTTTCGCTACAGATCAAAAGTGTATTTTTAACTTTATTAAAATTCAGACCCCTTATTTAAACAACACCGTGAATTTAGGTGCAGCAGAAGTTTGACTCGGCGCGTGAAGAACTGGAACAGCGGCGAGAGACAGCGACGGGAAACCGGAGTAAACGAGCGAGTTTTTTGTTATGTGGCAGTTCGGCGGAGTTCTCCGTCTTGGGAGAGAACTCCTCTGAGGCGGAACGTCTGCGGAAGGAGCTGACGGAGGTGAGGGGACGGTACGCCGCGGAGAAACGCTCCATGGAGGAGGAGCGGGCCGCGTGGTTCGAGGAGAAGGAGAAGGTGATAAAGTACCAAAAACAGCTGCAGCTGAATTACCTGGAGATTTATAAGCGCAACTGCAGTTTGGAGACGGAGTTGGATGATATTAACGCCAGTTTGAGGATTGACGGCGGGGATGAGGGCGACCGGCCGGATAGTGTCCGCGAATCGGACTGTTGATTTGGTTAAATATTCTCTTCCTATTCCCTTCGATGATGTGCATTTTTGTATGCTTTTTTTACGTGTGATGACTTTTTTACACAACTGCGGACCTATTGTCATAGCTGGATTATGCTATATTCATGGTTTTCAGCAGTGGAAGCCCGTTGCTAAATTGCTCTAGCTGACTAAAGAAAACGTATAATTAGAAATCGAGTTTGTTAATCTAGGGCGTTTGGTCTGTCTCTGTCTGCCCCCGTCCGCCTGTTTGCCTGTTTGCCTGCCGGCCTGTCTGTTTATCTGTCTGACTGTTTGCCTGTCTATTTGTAAGTCTGTCGGCCTGTGTGTCTGTATGTGTGTGTGTGTGTGTGTCTGTCTCTATGTCGCTCTGTCTCTCTGCCTGTTTCTCTACCTGTCTCTCTGCCTGTCTTTCTGCCTGTTTCTCTGTCTGTCTGTCTGTTTGTCAATCGCCCTTGCTATACCCACCGATGATGTGCATTATAATTGTATATGCTTTTTTACTTGTGATGACTTTGCTCCATTGTAAACATTGTTTAAGCAGGATTATGCTATTTTCATGGGTTTCAATCGAATAAATTGTTCCAAATTGCAATGCACGTGACTGAAAGATGGAAAGTGCCCGAAGCTAAATAAAAGACTCATGTCTAGCTGCCGGGTCATTAGATGCAAGAGTTTTCGCCCCGTTATTTCCGGCACGTTATAAAACAAGCACTGCATGATGACATTTGGTATAATTGGACCTTATAAGTATGGATGATTTATGTCTGCCTATGGATATATCCTGTTCCAGGTCAGCATGTCTGTGGGACCAACAAGTCGCAATATCTAGAGGACGAGATGTCGAAGGACAAGACGTCGGGTGCCCTCTCATTGCGATATGTCGACTAGGATTTATGTATCTACTCCATAATAAAAGTTTTTTAGTCTTTGTCCGACCAGAACTACTCCCACACATCGTGACACACAAAACCATGTCCTTCACACACAAAAAAAGGTTTGAAAATGCATGTTTTGTCAGCACCAGGATTTTATTTATGAATGCGGAAGAATTTTGTGTGAGTCTGATACAGCACATACAAGAAATGTTTGCAGCGGATTTTTAATGTCCTATATTAAGGGTGACATTTTGTCCGTAAAAGTGTGAGTTTCTGTCGGCGCCGAAATCGGGACACATTAAAACTCGTATTAGGGATTACGTTATCATCGAAACCGATTAAAACGTAAAGGTGTTGTAAAATGCGGCATCATTAAACCGAGATGGATAATCAGAAGAAAGTATGCAATCGGCTACTGGTTGACCTCCTGCACCAAAGTGTTGAGGGGAGTAGTAAGCTGCCAAACATTTTGGATGTATAAGGCAAAGATTAAGGCAAATTGATTGACCGTACACGTTGTGTCCGTTTGCGACAGGTCGTCCATCTGCACCATGGATGAAGGTCGCGTGTGTGTTAAAGTGCACCCCAGACCGTTGCTGAAACTGCTTCGCTGAAATAGCCAGCAAAGTGTTGCCGGCATCGGGTACAAAGGTGCCCTCCATGTGCTGATTCCAGCCGGTGCAGACGCGAGTGTTGAGATCGAACGACACCAGCCGGCATCCCGGAATCTCTCTGGTGATGCACTTATTCAGACAGGCTCTTCCGTTCGCGGCCACGCCTAGGTTGATCGTTGACGGACTGATCAAGTTCGCGGGAATAAAAATGCCCCAACCGGCAGCCTCCACGACCGATCCGAAATCCGGCACGACATCAGCCAAATTTCGGGAAACGTCCGACACTGAGCCTCTTGCTGCGTCAATTGGCAGGGCAACACGTCCGTTCGCTAAAAGAACCACACCGAGAAGGAGAAAAATTAGCGCCATATTTTATAAGTAATGCGAAGAAACTAAAAAACAGGCAATATCTAGATATGACTGGTCCAATGGAAAAGTGAAATCCAGCTTTAAATACCTTTAACCGAGGCACTCAAGTTGTGAGGACGGTCCGAACAATGGGGGGCGTCCGGCCGATCAATGGGCTTTACCGGGTGGCGACTTCATTTCTTGGAAAAGTTGAAACTGCGTCAGTGCGCCACGGCTTCGGCCGATTTGGATAATTGAGCATTCAATGGAAAGACAAATTCATCGTCGTTCATCCATAAACTGGTTAGTTCCTTTTTTGTTTATTTTTTTCGTTGATTTTTTGGTTTTCGTTTCTTCTTTCCGCCCTCCAAAAAAAACTTATTTTTAATGGATTATTACACTCAATTTTACCATTTTGCAGGTACAAGTTCCTTTAGGGAAATACAATAGGAGGGAGGTTAAAACGCAAAATCAGAGGCGAGTTTAAACTTAACGTAGCATGTCACGGCAAGTAATCAGCCATTTTCGGGGAAACAAATTTAAACGTTTGTAAATGAATTTATTATAATATATTGAGGTTATTATGTTCCCATAAGGTCTATAATATAGCCCAACTGTGAGATAAGGCGTTCGATTGTCAACCAACATAGCTGATAATGATGTCATAATTTTAAAATAATGGGAGAACACCGTGGCGGCTTCTAGCGCAGATTAAATGACAAAAATTATGTCTAGAACATTTTATCCAGAAATGAAATCGCTACCCGGTATTATTA
>LRSR01014269.1:0-15918 GCA_001579985.1 Hypsibius dujardini
TCTGTCTGTCTGCCTGCCTGTCTGCCTGTCGATCTGCCTGACTGTGAGCCGGTCTGTCTGCTTTCCTGCCTTCCTCCCTGCCTGTTTGCCTCCTCCCTGCCTGCTTTTCCGATAAATACTTGCACTATTATTTGCCCCAATCTGACCCGATAAATGGTCGGCATCCCCGGCGGAAACCCAGTCCGACCTCAGCAAAGACAATCTCACAACAGTTCTCCGAACAAACCCGGCCGAATACGCTCACGCTCAATTTTCCCCGAAAGTTAAAACATCTTTTCATACATTTTAATCGCCTTTGTGATTCGGCCCAGAGCCATAAAGATCTCCTTCATAATTCATAGGCCCTTCTCTGCTCTCACCACTACCTTATTAGCTGCGCCCACTGTTCTGGCAAACCCAACCGTCACCAGCGACCCTGTCTATCTCTGTCTGTCTCTGTCTATCTCTGCTCGTACTGTCTGTCTCTGTCTATCTCTGACTATCTCTGTCTATCTGTGTCTATCTCTGTCTGTCTCTGTCTATCTCTGTCTCTTTCTGTCTGTCTCTGTCTGTCTCTGTCTGTCTCTGTCTGCCTCTGTCTGTCTCTCTTTGGCATAGCAAAATATCACACATAAAGTGCCACCGTCTTTAGGTCACCTAAGTGGCATATTTTTACCATCGTTTCCGGCGTTTTAAAGGCGACCACCCTGCGGTATTATGAACGATGGGGTACAGCGAAAAATATAATGCAACCGCGGCGCGGCACGTGAGGAAAGTTTTCACTGACGAGGGACCGGTCCTGGAACGAGACAGTTTACATATTCAGTGTCTGCATCATTATTACGGAAGAATTTCCCACATCTCTCAATTTTTTTAAACTACCAAAACGTTGACTAATTTTCTTTTTCTTTTATCTACGCTTTGCTTCAATTTTAAAACGTTAAATTTGTTTATTTTAAAAATTAATATTTAGTATTTTTAACGTCGACAGTTCTTCAGCTGCACTGTGCTAAACGATTCATGTGGAAATAAAAATTCGAAAATTCGAATTAATCTTTTGGGTTTTTTTTTACTTTGTTAATTTCTTCCACTTTTGGTTTCCGCTAGTAAAAGACAGAACGGTCTTAGGAACATTCCTTACACCCAGCAAAGAGCTCGTCGAAAAAATAAAAAAAATAACGACAATGTAAGGAAAATATTGAGAAAAACAAAATGTTGTTTTGCTTTGCTTAAAATAAAAATAAAATTCTGTCGTCTTCAAGCGAAAATAAAAATTTGAAGCATAAATAAAAAAACTAGAAAAAAAACTCACAAGCCAAGTTAAGATTCCAATTTTTATTTTTTATTTCCACTTTAATCTTTTTGCTTCCAATTCTCGCTAAAACAACCGTTCATGTTAAAATAAAAACAATTGCAAAAAATTAAAATTAAAAAAAGTTGGAAATTTTCGCTTGGTTGCAGGCGTACTGAGGAAAGGGAACTGTCCCGTTCCAGGTCGCTTCACTCGCTTCGCTTCCGGCCAAAATATTGTTGAGTCTCCCATTCATGTTTCAGTGACAGGCACACACACATGCCCCCTAAACGGCTCTTCCGTTTTCGGAGCTCCCCAGTTGGTCCTGTGCATTGTGTGCGGCAACGGTCAACACCTGAAACACTTTTCCGCAGAATGTGAATGAGTCCCGATCTGGCCACCTTATTGTTTGCTTTCTTCCTGCCTCAACATGCGACCGAATGACGCACGGACGCTGTGCCTGGCCAAGGCGCATCATCCGGCGGAAAAGCACCATCCCCACGAGGGACGGACAAGGTGAACCTGAGCCTGGATTTCGTTTCCTGTAATTTCAAGGTCGCGCGTTCACCGGGTACCGGGGTACCGGGGCGCTCCTGGGGGTCCATATATACCTGGTCAAATAAATTGCAAATATTTCGGAGAAATCGGCCGACCGAGAACTGGGCACACGTAGTTAGCGGAGCAATAAGGCTCACATGGCCATGTAAACGGGCCCACGCAGATACTGTAGAGACTGACAAATACATGGGAAGTGGCGTGACACAAGCTCAGCACATGGACAGGTAACAGAAAGCTGGCTATAAAGAGACAGACAGACAAGCAGGCAGACAGGCAGACAGCCGGACAAACAGGCAGGCAGAGAGACAGACAAATAAATGAAGAAGACAGACAGACAGACAGACAGACAGACAGACAGACAGACAGACAGGCAGGCAGAAAGACAGGTAGACAGACAGGCAGACAGACAGGTAAACAGACAGACAGACAGACAGACAGAACGTACGTTCAGAGTGTTGGTTGAGTATCCAAGCTCCAGGGGTTGGTTATTCACCCTGCAGAAAAGGCAATTTCCTTAAAAACCGGAAAGCTGGTGTTTTTTCGACATGACCGAAACACTCCAGAGTCGCCATTTTTTTCTGTGCTCCTGTGTGCCGGTCTTGCAGTTTTGCGTGCTTGCGCGCGGGTCCTCGACTCCTCGTTCTATCCTCACACAGAGACACGCGCCCGCCAAGGTGGCGTGCGTGCGGTTCCCGGTTTGTGTGCTTAGCGGGGGCAATGGGATGGGACTCTCTACAACTGCTCCGTCGCTGCACAAAAACACAATCGAATCTGATCCACCGTGGCGGAGTGAAAGGAGGCATATGCGGATGCAGGAGGGAGCTGGGGCGATTAGCATACACCGCATATACCGGGATATACTGTACGCTCCCGATCTCAAGGGTCGATTTTAGGTCTGGCCCGGAAACACGTTCCGTCGTTCGCTTGGTTGTTCATTCAGATTCACTTAAACTTTATTGACTTGAAATTTTGAAACCGAAATCGTCATTTCAATCAAGCAAGGTAGCATAGCCTGTCAGGCAAAAACCAACGGGCCAATCACGGACAAGTGAACGGAATTGAAGGATCCGTTCAAGCTTGATGTGAATCAGCGGGGGCGGGGCATAATCGACCCTTCAGATCGGAAGCGTACAGTAAATGCTGTGACGGATCTCTGCGTGATACCGTTGATTCTTTAGCAAGTCGTCCCGCTGAGGCTGCTTGCTGCATCCACATATAACTGGGAAGGTGCAAAAGAAACTTAAAAGCGAAAAAAAGGAGGACTTTGAAGGCGTCGCGGTGACCCTGGAAGCAAGTAGCGGAATAAAACGGCAGGTGGCGCCAGGAGTCGTACGGAATTACATCGTGACCTAGTCTGACTATTCGAATGTCGAGAAAAAAAACATAAACTAAACTAAAAAAAGGTGGAAAAAACATAATTCGTATTAATAAAAAATCATCAAATCAGTTAAATAAAAAAATCAAAATTTTTTGGAGTTTTAATCTACTGCTTGTGATTATTCCAATTAAAACCACTAATTATCCATGTACAGTAATAAATAATAACAAAATCGATGACAAATAAATAAATTTTATGGCAAAAATTTTTTAACACAAAAAGCTTATATTATTTGAAAAGGAAAGCTGTATTTTCAGCAATTAAAAAAGCATTTAAATAAAATATCTTAATAATGAAAATAAGTTTTTGACCAATTAAAAATGTGCTGTTTAATATTTCGATTGGTATATTTGTGATAACAAATAAAAATAAAATAACGAGCTTTATTTAAACTCAAAATTAGCTTGTTTACCGTTATTGTATATTATATATTTTTCATCTATTTAAAAAAAACCCTATTAAAAAGTTTTAGGGCAATTTTTTATTGCCTGAGTTGATTGTTGCCGCGACAAAAATTCCGCAAGCTCGTCCGCTTGATTGAAATATTGATTATTCCGCAATTACCTTCGTCTGTAAGTGATCGATTAATTGATTGAGTTAGTTGTTGCCACGGCCAAAATTAGAAAGAAGATCGTCCGCTTGATTGAACTATTGATTATTCCGCAATGACGTTCATTTGTAAGCGATTGATTGGTCGGTTGAGTTAATTGTTGCCACGGCCAAAATTAGAAAGAAGATCGTCCGCTTGATTGAACTATTGATTATTTCGCAATTATATTCGTCTGTAAGCGATTGATTGATCAGTTGATTGACTACGACAAATCTCCGACATTTGTAAATTTCGTATTAAATATTTCTTACTGTTAAAATTTGCATCGTCGGGAATGTTGGCGATCGAAAGACTTTTTGGAGGCCCTGACCCGAGTTCCTACCTGGAAAACGCAATCAATTTCCTAATAAAATACAAATATTTGCATGATTTCAGGTTGACCAGATTTTTAACTGACCGGGTTTACCAGAAACTTCCGCATGAGGTACGTAACAATTCTCCCAAATAAAATGCCCGAGTTTTAGGTTTTTTGATTTTCTCATTGTAGTGGCTTCAAGCATTTAATAATTTGTCCAACGAGGAGCTTCGGATTCAGCTGGAAAATTGGACGGAAAATGGATCACAAGCGGTCAGTCAATTCATCAATCAAGCGGAGGATTTAATGTTAATTTGGTCGGTTTCTTGCATAACCACATTAAAAGCAATCAGTCAATCAGTCAATCAGTCAATCAGTCAATCAGTCAATCAGTCAATCAGTCAATCAGTCGATCAGACAACTGGCTCCGCGACGCCGGCTGTATCTACTGTTTTCTTCATACCCAAGCTAAATCAAATATAGGCACTCACTAGACCCAATTTGCATCATTAATCAGGTTCACAACACATTCCCGGATTCATTTCGGAGCTTTCTTCAAGACGTGCAACGCTTATCACTAGACCGGCAATCGGATTGTTGTGCTGAAGAGGTAGACTACGGGACTGGAGCGAAAGAATTAGAGGTCCCAAACCATCTGACCTATGGAATGAGTGTAAAAAAACTGCACGAAGTTTCCCGGATGGCCGTTTCGGTTAATGAATTATGCCAGGAAAATGGCATCCGAACGATTGTTGATCTGGGTGCTGGCTTGGTAATTATGTCTGTCTGTCTGTCTGTCTGTCTGTCTGTCTGTCTGTCTGTCTGTCTGTCCGTTCTTATCTTTATTTCCATTGTTGTTAGAGTACTCTCTGGTGCCATAATCGTTTTTGCTTTTAGGGTTACCTCGATTGTGTACTATCGGAAGTCCTCGGCTACAAGGTCGTTGCAGTTGAATCCAATGAAAGCCGAACCGGTAGCGCCAAAGAACGGGCTGTTCGACATTCTCGAAAGCATCCGGACCAGTCAACCGGGAGTCTCCATTACGCTACCCTTCGAATAGGTGGTAGCGGCGATCAGGACACCACTGAAAACCTTCGTACTATCCTCGCAGACTGTGACGTGGGCGACGAGCCGATCTGTTTGATTGGTCTGCATTGCTGTGGCGATCTGACGCCGTTGTTTCTTCAGACTTTCCATCAGCTGGGGAACGCGACGGCCTTTATCTGTGTTGGCTGTTGCTACCACCTCATGACTCCCGCGGTGGACCGGTCTGAGATCCAGTTTTGTCCCCTGAGTTGGTCGGCTAAAGAAATGAAGCGCCGGCTGTGGCTGACGAACGATCTGTTGCTGACGGTACCCAGCTTACGCCTTGCCTCGCAAGAGACCAGGGTGACGCCATGTCTGGATGAGCTGGATACGCAGGTTGAGGGGCATTTCTTTCGAGCTGTATTGGAATCCGTTGCAGATGAGTGTAGGTTTGCGGTAGTTGACTAGTCACTGTTGCATTTGGGTTTAAAGGATTCTTTCTACTATTATAGTCGGTGTGCTGTTGCGGAGAAATAAACGGCACCCCGGGGCTGCAACTAATAACGGTGGTCGAGACTTCGAAAGCCAACTTACGGATCTTGCCCGAAACTACTGTTTTACTGGTATATTTACTTATGCCGTGGTAGTCTCTTTGTGTGTCTGTCTGTCTATCATCCTGTCTGTCTATCACCCTGTCTGTCTGGCTGTCTGTCTGTCTGTCTGTCTGTCTGTCTGCCTGCCTGCCTGCCTGCCTGTGTATCAATCTGTGTGTCTCTATTAGTCTCGCCCACTGTCTGCATGACTATGACTGTCTGTGTGTTTTATCTCTCTGCCTGCCTGCCTGCCTATGTTTTTTCGTCTGGATATCTAGGTAGTTATATCTCTGTCTGTCAGCCTTTCCGATACCAGGTCTGTCTGTCTGTCGTCTGTGAGACTCGGTCTGACATGCTCAGTGTTATAATCTATACTGTTTTATAGGTACTGGAACTAAGTCAATAGATTTGGATTCTCTCCACACAGAGATGCGAGAACGGAAAATGCAGTTCAAAGAGCTGCTCCCTTCATTTCGGTTATTTAGGGTATGTATCTTCGAAGCCGATTACTCTATATTTTCACATCTGCGATAAAAGATTGCTATTAGTATTTAATTTTTTAGATACTACAAGGCTTGATGCAGGGCGTTTTGGAAACTTTTATAGCGGTTGACCGGTACTTACATGTTAAAGAGGATCTGCATGTTTTGGATGCTCGGTTAATACCTATTTTTAACGGCGTTTTATCTCCCAGAAATCTAGCGTTGTCTGGAATAAAATCAAGAAAATGACATGACACAACTACGAGAGGTGGTTTTTGTTTTAGTTCTACAAAAGGGAAAGAGACCAAAAAGTCAAAAATCGCTCCTGGGTGGATTTGAACCACCAACCTTTCGGTTAACAGCCGAACGCGCTAACCAATTGCGCCACAAGAGCTTGCTCTTGTGACGACGAGTTGTCATTCGGCCTCTGCGTTTACGATTTCATAATAACGACCACTTTTACCGAAGATCAAACTCAAAAATGGGACGAGCAAGTTCTTCCTATATCCAACATCAGTCTAATTTTTTATTTTTAGTTACAGTAAGTTCTTTACATCAAAATTATTAACTAATTATTTAATATTATTTCTTTGTGTTACGTGTTACATTAGTTCAGACTAACATCATTGCAGGTGCAATCGCGACAAAACGCGCTCGTCCTCGGCCATTCAACCTAATAAACTGGACAAAATAATCCAGAACTCTGAATCCCTGAGAAGCATAACTGCATAATCAACAGAAAAGCTCGACAGTTAAATATTGAGAGACATCACTGGTCAATTGCATGTCCAACTAACGGACGATTCTGGATAGTCATCCGATGGTATTCCCGTCGGTTCCTGTTTGCCATCATTCAACCAGCATCAAAATTCTGAAGGCAACTGATTCAATTGCAAGGCTTTCAGGGCCTGTTGAGCTTGATGTTGAAGCATTCAATATTGCATCAAAGCACTCTGCACGAAAAAAAGAACAAGGTTAAGAAAGTGAAATTATGCGGTCTTGATCTACAGAGACAGACAGATATGTAGACGGACAGGCAGGCAGGCAAACAGGCAGACAAACAAAGAGGCAGGCAGGCAGACAGACAAACAGACAGACAGGGAGACAGACAGGCAGGCAGAGAGACAGGCAGGCAGGCAGGCAGGCAGGCAGGCAGGCAGGCAGGCAGGCAGGGTGACAGACAGATAGACAGATAGACATGCAGAAATACAAAACGAAGCACATGCATATATTCTACTGACAAACAGGCAGACGGACAGGCAGACAGACAGATAGATAGATAAACAGACAGGAGATTTGATGACGATTTAGCAAATCCTCTTGCTGGTCTCACTGAGGTTTTTCCGATTCATGCAGTCATGAAAGGCTCGTTTGTTTAGCAATCCAGTTTTAAAATAAAATAAAATACTTGCAACGTCCAGCATCATTTGAGCATCCTTCTGCTCAAGATAGGCGACAGCCCCGGTGCCATTCTGTAGCTCCTCCTAGCTGGTAAGATTGCAGTAGGCATGAATACTCCGGACGCTGCTTTCGTACACGTGGTACTCCTCATCATCGAAGCGGTGGGGACTCCATCGCGAGGTCTCCGGATTGGGTCGTGCCAAGTGATCCGCCGTGCTTCACGCTCCGGAAGTATTGCCTGTGTAGAGAGGGATTAAAGTATGACTAAAAAAAAGACTCATATTAGTACTGTGCATTTAGTTGGACTTATTTACATACTCTAGAAGCAATGAATCAATAAGCACTTCCTTAACTAGGCAGCACACGCAATTAATAATTTAAATTATAAAGATCTAGGCCCGTGCGAAGCGCATCCACAGCTGGCCAAAAACTTTGTCTGATGACAAAATATTTCCTCAAACAAATCCGGATGAAAGCCCTTTAATTTGTGAAAGTGACTTTTAATTTGAGTTTTAATGTCAAAACTGGTGAAGGGGAGGGCTTACTTATTCGGTCCAATTTTAAGACTTATCAAATAAGCGGTGATCCAAGACCATGTTGAACTTAATTAAAGAACTGTAAAGTCTCGACCACTTGGTGCCAGTTTTTAATTACCTCGGTATATTATGATTGCAGGGTGTAGCACAGTATTTGCAGGCATAATATACGGGTGGATCTAAAAATTGGCACCAAATGGTCGAAGAATAAGAATAAGAAATAAGTATAAGAAAAAGATTCACCATGTAAATCTACGCAAAATATTGGGTTCGCTCAGACCCAGCACCTTGATTTAAAATGATAAAGGAGTCATATAAAATTTTCAGGTTATTACATATATATATATAAATATATATATATAATGATTTTGCTTCCCAATGAGCGTATTTCCCTGGAGGTAGACTGACTGTATCAGCAGCAGCAACTATACTATTGGTACGATCCGGTCAATTAGTCAACTGCTCTGACGTAACAATTGTTTGAAAATCACCCCTGCCTCGCCTCTTTTGCGCATTCCCCGGACCCTCCAGTGTATTCAATCTTGTCGTTGACTGTACAATGCAATGCGCCAATTTGCAACAAACAATGGCATACTAAAGGCTCGATAAAGATTACTGTAAGCTCCCGATCTCAAGGGTCGATTTTAGGTCTGGCCCGGAAACACGTTCCGTCGGTCGCTTGGTTGTTCATTCAGATTCACTTAAACTTTATTGACTTGAAATTTTGAAACCGAAATCGTCATTTCAATCAAGCAAGGTAGCATAGCCTGTGAGGCAAAAACCAACGGGCCAATCACGGACCAGTGAACGGAATTGAAGGATCCGCTGAAGCTTGATGTGAATCAGCGGGGGCGGGGCATAATCCGCCTTGAGATCGGGAGCGTACAGTATTCGGTAAATGTGCCAGTCCTGTGCCGAAATCTTTCGAGCCCCGAAAAAAATCCCGAAGCCCGAAAAAAGCTTTCGGGTTTCGGTTCGGAAAAAAGACTATCGGGTCGGGAATTTTCGGGCGAGTTCGGGAAAGTTATCTGAAATTTATAGTTAATAAGATGTTTTTCGGTGAATGATCTTTTTCAGGTTTCGGATCGGGTTCGTGATGTGTTCGGGCAAAATAAAAAATTTCGCTTCGGGTTTGACGGGCTCCGTTTATCGTTTCGGGTTTCGGGTCGGGTCACGGGGACACGACTGATGATACATGCACGGATGGGATGCGATACGGTATGATCCAATCATCCAATCAGAATTTGTGTGGCAATACAAAACTGGAATTGGAATTGGAATTGCTGAACGTCGTATACATATGACTGTAACCCGGTACGTAGTAGGAGTACAGCATACTCCCCAGCTTATCCTTCCTAGTGGAACTGGACTCCCGTCTTGTAAAGTCCAAATGGAATTCAGTTTTTCCGGTCTCCGTTCTGTAGCTGTACCGTATGCTCGCGATCTCAAGGGACAATTTTCTGCCCCACCCGTAGATTATAACCAACCCGGGCCGTGCCTATTCAGTGCCGTTCACCAAATTACCAGAGTAGGGAGCTAGGGACAAACATACGGAAAAGCACAACTGTACAATCAATCAATCGAGCACAACGAGTACGCTGTAAGAAAACAGCCAATCAGAGAAGAGTGAATTCGATTGAACGTTCAATCGAGTGCAGGGCCATACCGAGGGAAGGCGGGGCTTAGCTGTCCCTTGAGATCGCGACCATACGGTACGAGAGCTCTCTGCCTTCCCCAGCCGCTTCTGGCATGATGCAATGTTAATTATGCACGCGAGAAAAGGAGGGGATGATGACAGGCAGATTTTTTCCTGCAATCCCACGGCGCTATTTCATGGCTGGAAACGTATTTCGTCCCTTCGACGTTGAATTGTGGGTGGCATCGCTGCGGATTTCATCAAATTTACCGTGCGAATAGGCTGCCAATCAAGCAATCCACTGATCGGCGGCATGTCTGGCTCCGCTTTGGCGCCGGACGCCCCGAAACGGAATTTCGATGATCTTCTCACGGTGGTCGGATCTTATGGACGTTATCAGATTTTGATGGCTTTTCTGGTCATCCTGCCAGCGGTGCTGCCGTCCGGTTTCCTCAGCATGACATCCGTGAGTCCTGAAGAGGGACAAATGATGCAATTCCACTGGCCGCTTAGCTTGATTGATTGAATTGATGTGCTTGATGGAATTACACAGAATCGTTTCATTGATTGATGAATTGCCCATTACGACGGCCTCTTTGTGTGATTGATTTGCCACTTGATTGGTTGATTGATGTGCTTGATGGGAATTACACAGAATCGTTTCATTGATTGATGAATTGCCCATTACGACGGCCTCTTTGTGTGATTGCTTTACCACTTCATTGGTTGATTGATTTACGTATTTTCCGTAGATTTTCCTTGCTGCCACTCCGCTCGATTTCTGGTGTAACATCCCGCCGGAAAACGTTTCCTCACACACCCAAAGTCACGTCTGGGTGCCACGGTTCAATTCCAGCCACACGAAAACTTGCCAGATGTACCTGGTCGATACGGAAGACGCTCTCCTGATCGGGAATCAGTCAATCGCTTTCAACCAGTCGCGGAAATGTGACAGCGGAATTCAGTTCAATCATGACGTCTACGAGTCAACAATCGTCACCGAATGGTACCGTATGCTCGCGATCTCAAGGGACACTTTTATGCCCTACTCGTAAATTTTAACCAACTCGGGCCGTGCCTATTCAGTGCACTTCACCAAATTAGCACCGTCGGGACAAATATACTGAAAAGCACAACTGTACAATCAATCAATCAATCACCGTAGGGACAAATATACCGAAAAGCACAACTGTACAATCAATCAATCAATCACCGTAGGGACAAATATACCGAAAAGCACAACTGTAGAATCAATCAATCAATCAATCACCGTAGGGACAAATATTCCGAAAAGCACAACTGTACAATCAATCAATTGAGCACAATGTTAAATGTTAAACTTACGCTTGATTGATGGATTTAGTAGGCTAAATTTTTCGTTCTCATGTAGAACTAGTACGAGTACGCTTTTTTCAGTTTTTTTTAATGAATTTTTTAATTGTTAACATTTTGGAATGTATGCGCACAATAACAACAAGGCGTGAAACAGCCACAAAATCCCAGCTAAATCTTTGGTCAGAAAAATCCGGGACGCTCGATTTGTCAAGAGGCAATTTGTTACCACAAGGCTGCTTTGATTTGAGGCGGAAATAGTTGGCCACAAGACCACATGTGCAATCTGTGTTGCGCAAATGCGCAGTGTAATCTTGTGGCCAACTATTTCCACCTCAAATCGAAGCAGACTTGTGGTAACAAATTGCCTCTTGACAGATCGAGAGTCTATTTTTCTGTCCGAAGGTGTAGCTATTCCACCTGATCTTCCATTGATTGGTCGATTGGGTAATATTTAGTCATTTGTAATATTAAATAATCAATAACTAAATCAATTCAATCGTGGATCGTAATTTAGTTAAAAGATTAGCCACGGAACATTTTTTTGGTATTTTAATTTTATATATTTATTATAGGCATATTAAAATATAATATTTTCAATTTCAGTTTCAGTTTAGATAATAATCCAGCTATACTGTATTTTCATGCAACGCGAAGCAAGTTGATTAATTATTAATTACAATTACAATTCCAATCATTAAATTAGAAATTAAAAATTTTGTTTGGTGTTCTTGCAAGTTTTTGTTCGAATTTGCAATTAATTTGTTGTTTCAGGAAGTTGGTCTGTGATCAAGCATCTCTCCGCACTTGGACCTTCACAATCTTCACCATCGGCGGGATGACCGGACCGTTGATCTGGGGCTTTCTCGCCGACCGTTACGGCCGGAAGCGAGCCTTCTTCCTCTGCGTCACCTTCCAAAGCATTTTCGCTGTCGGCACTGCCTTCGCACCAAGTTACGTGTGGTTCTGCATTTTTCGCTTCTTCGTCGGGTCCACCACATCAGCCGGATACACACTCCCCTTTGTGCTGCTGCTGGAAATCACCGGCCCGGAAAGTCGTGCCTTCTTTTCCGTTTTGCTGTCCTGCACCTACAGCGTCGGAGGCTTGCTGTTTCTGGCGATTGCGTACTATGTACGAGCGTGGAAGAGCTTAGCGTTGATTTCATCTCTGGCGTCTGCATCGATTTACATGACAGTCTGGTGGTTCTTTCCGGAATCGCGTTAGTTCACCCTCCGTGCCAGGTGTTTTCACCGTGGGGGATTGAGATTAAATTGTTATCTTTTCTGCAGCACGATGGCTTCTCAGTCGCGGGAGATATGACGATCTCACGGTAATGACATGGGCTAAAGTTAAGATACGAGCCATCAAACAGACAAACATGTCGACGAAAATCTAAGCAGACATGTAGACAGACAGACAGACAGATGGACAGACAGATGGACAGACAGACAGACAGACAGACAGACAGACAGACAGACAGACAGGCAGACAGACAGACTGACTGACTGACTGACTGGTGCAGATGTGTAGTCAGAGAGAATGGATATACAGAACCGGATCATTGCAGATAACTAGTCTCTTCTCGTCACATAACTCGCATACACTTCTAATTATGGTCAGTGGTTTGAGTTTGTTTTCGTTTTAGAAATTCCTCTTGAGAGTCGCCAAACTCAACGGTCGACCAGTCACTGCCGAATTCCGATCCCATCTTCCGGTGTACCTTCGCAAGGTCGATAAGGAGGATCACACGAAAACCCACTCCATCCTTGACCTATTCAAAACCCCCAACATGCGAAAAAAGACCCTTATTCTTGTCTTTCTCAACATATGCAACAAGGGAGTCTCGCTCGGCTTGAATTACTACGCTCCGCTGTTGAGCAGCACCCCGCACTGGGACTCCTTCCTCAATGCCATCGTCGAACTGCCGCCATACTTTTTTGCCAAGACTGCCTTCAACCGACTCGGTCGCCGTTTGTCGCTCTTTCTTGGCCTGTCCATCGGCGGCATGGCTTGTCTGACCACGTACGCCATCCCGGCTCATCTTACTGGCCCGTTCAATGTCATTCTCATGCTGTCGTTAATCGCCAAATTCTGCATAACATTTACCTATCTCGGTGGGAAACTGTTCGAAGGTATAGTGGTGCATGTCTGTCTGCTGTCTGTCTGTCTGTCTGTCTGTCTGTCTGTCTGTCTGTCTGTCTGTCTGTTTGTCTGCGTGCTTGCTTCTCTGTATGTCTATCTGTCCATGTCTGTCTGTCTTTTCTCTTTGTTTTTCTAACTGCCTTTATCTTTCGGCAAAAGATGAGCAATTCCCAACAGTGGTCCGCGGTGAAGGCCACTCAGTGGTCAGCGTCCTGTCCTCCTCCATCTCCTGCGGTGTTCCCTTCATTGTGGACCTCGGACACGCTTTCCGGATTCTGCCACTGTTGGTGTTTGGGAGTCTCTGTCTGTTGGCCGCGCTGTCTGTGTTTTTCCTGCCCGAGACGGCGCATCAGCGGTTGCCGCAGACTCTGGAAGATGGCGAACAGTTCGGAAAGAATCTCCCGTGGAGGGAAATGTTCCGATTGCTCCCGAGGAGGCTGCCACCGCCGTTACGGGCAAATGTACCGGCGGGGCACGGACCAACTGCAAATGGTTCCGCTGCGGCGCCGCATGAGATGGAGAAACTGAATCCGACTGACTTGACTGATGGTACAAGTATGCTACCGAATGGTCCAGCATTAAAAACGTCAATGGCCTGACCAGTGAACTGGTTTACAATCTGCGCGTATATCGGGTGATTTCCTTTTCGGTGGTTTGATTTTAAGTCCCTTTTCTCCCTCCTTCCTTCCCTGTGTGATATCGGTTGCGACTCGAAGATTAATGTTTTGTGCCCATATTACTCTACTATTGATACCCTATGCTCGCGATCTCAAGGGACAGCTAAGCCCCGCCTCTCTCGGAATGGCCCTGCACTCGATTGAATGTTCAATCTGATTCACTCTTCTCTGATTGGCTGATTTCGTACAGCTTACTCGTTGTGCTCGATTGATTGATTGTACAGTTGTGCTTTTACGTATATTTCCCCCTACAGTGTTAAGTTGGTGAAGGGGACTGAAGAGGCACGACCCGGGTTGGTTAAAATTTACGGGCAGGGCAGAAAAGTGTCCCTTGAGATCGCGAGTACTAATTTAAAGAGTTTGTTTCCTTTTACCGCATTGGTCGGTCTTGAAATTGTTCTCGTAGTTATTAACTTATTGTTGTTTTTGTTTTCGGTAACCGAGATCCAAGAGTCTCTTATTGTCACGCTGACACTGTCACGCAAACTGAAACACACGAAATGGTGGCTTGCTTTGGAGTAAACAAGAAATAATTGATATGAAGAGGAAATTGTTGAATTATGCATGACGCAGTCAAGCAATCAAGCAATCAATCTCAATCTAATGTTAGCGGATTGAGTCGTTGTCTCACTCACTTGTGAAAGAACGGAGATTCCCTCCCGATCGGAGTGGAGTTTTTTTCACAAATATCTGTCCATATATAATGATTTTACATTAGGATCTCGGGCTGGAAATCACATCTGCGGTTTCAGACAAAAATAAGGAATAAAAATATTCCCGCAACCGGTTTGTGCTATGGCCGGGGTTTGATTGATTGATTGATCAGCAACGTTTCCGAAGTTTCAATTTTTTTGATCCCAACCACTGTAAGACGTTTGATCCCAAAATTGTTGACACCTGCCCATTCCAAATTCGACTTTGATTCGATTGACATCAGCATCTTATTTGGATGCAAGGGGGCGGAGCTATGTGTCATTTCTCAATCTCAATCTCATTCTCAATCAATCAAGCCCCGGTCCATAGCACAAAGTGGTGCGGACATTTTTTTCTCTGTATTTTTTGGAAACCGCAGATGTGATTTCCAGCCCGAGATCCTAATGTAAAATCATGATATATGGACAGATATTTGAGAGAGAAAAAAACCCACTCCGATCGGGAGGGAATCTCCGTTCTTTCCTAAGTCAGGGGTCGAGGCCATTTGGGGCTGTTTTTTACCGCACGGGGAGTGTACTGGCCATTTGTAGTTACAGTACAGTGCTCTCGAATTGACATAGCCATTGAATAAACTTATGAAGGAAAGAAAAACGTGGATGTCTTAAAAGATCTACTGATCAATCAAGTAATCAATCAAAGGAGCGGCTTGCTCAAGTTGTTTTGTTCTGTCTCAGGGGGTGGGGCTTGGGGCGTGTGGGCGTAGCTTCGTCAGCACTAATCAGTTTGGAAATTGAGAATCTAAACGTGCGGAAACAAGCTTGGAAAATCTTTTGTTTACAACGCAGTGAGCTCATCCCCTTCACGGTATTTAAGAGGCGAGTTTTTCCTTATTTTTCGGATTTCGTGGGGGCAGTTTTGCGCTCGCCGTGGCTGAAAAAATGGCATCGGATGGCCCCCTTGATTTCACCGTAGTGGACTTCAGCAGCGAAGACGCTGTGAGTTTTGAAATTTTGAATTCAAACGTTCGACGTTTTCTTTTCGTGTGACATCCACCAACCATTTCGATTGGTTTTGAGTAGGAAAATCCCGCAACTACCTTGTTGAACACGGAAGATGAGGATGCGGGTTGGCGTGGAGCGGTGGCGGGAGCGCCGCAAGAATTCGTCGTTATTCAGGTTAGTACATTGTTGTGAGTGGATCGTCGATAGATTGATTGATTGGTACGAAGTTGCGTTTGATTTCTTCAGCTGCAGTTCAGGTGCTTGATCGATTGATTTGAATGAAGATATTATTTTTCCGTAAGTAATTTTAAAACAAATTATCCTTT
>LRSR01014270.1:0-18098 GCA_001579985.1 Hypsibius dujardini
CCTCTTTGTCTACCCTTGACCCTAGGGTTTCGCAGATCGCCGAAGCGCTGAAACTCAAACACAACTGTCGTGAAACAGTGACCTCAATTTAATTGATAGCAACCGCTGTCGATTGATTTCTCGATTCGATGTTTGCATATGGTGCAAATAATGGCGGCCTGGCTAAAAGCGGCCTGGTTAACGGCCTTTACCTCGTACTAATATAAAACAGAGCAGAGACATTTTGCGTTGTTCCCCATCTAAAAATTGTCCCAAGTTAGTGACCAACCGAAGTATTCGGGATTTAACTCCCTGAGTGGTTCCATAGAATTTTAGTCTTAAAACACATATTTTTGAAAATAAATTCAGGATAACACTACTGCATGCAACGGTAAAACATTGCGGCACAATCACGCTACATGACTATGAAAATCATCGAACTTTTCAAATCACAAGTCCTTAACGCTATGTCGATCAGGGAGTCAGTAGGCGAAAGTCACAACAAGAAAGAGCAATGGCAAAATCGCTGGCTGAATAGTGGAAGCATTCGAACCCGGCGTGGTAGCTCTTCCGTCTCGATTTGCCTCGCTGCAAGTCTTGACAATGTCCGCTTTACATTCGGGCACCTTATAAGCTCCCCAGTAGGCGGCGACGGTGCCGCCAAACGGCGTCGGGGTGTCGTACGACGTGGCGCATTTTGACCAGCAGGACACCCACAACTCTCGTGTGCCCGTTGTTGTGGCGCCCGCGTCGCGAACCCAGGTGTAGAAGGGATTGAGAGCACAGCCCTCGCATTGGTTGCCGTTGAGCTCGAACTTGACGGTGGTGTGCCTAGCAGTGTTTTGACCGACGGGCCGGAGGATGGCATCCGGGACGGCTGCGAGCTCGTAGTTCCTGCTGATTTCCAAGGTTTGAAGCTCTTTCATTTCCAATGTAGATTGTGGAGGCGTAAACGTGATTTGGGTGAGATCGTTATTTTCGTTGATCATCACGACCTACGTAAAGAGCAGTTTCCTTTTAAAAATTCCCCATTTAGTACCATTTAAAATTTCATAAATGGACTCCGTTTTGGTCATCTTTTTGCTTCAGGGAAAAAAAGGGTTACAAGATGCTTTGTTACTTATTATGGAACGTTATTCAAGATAGTAAATGTAACCGTTATCGATTGTCACCGTATTTGGGATAGTGATTTTGGGAGGGTAAAATACTCACCCGAATGGACGGCGCAACGGGCACAATCGCGTCCCATGGAAAGGTCTTGACCCCTTTGTTGGCAGAAAATTGTAATTCGGTCAAGACACTCCCGCCCCCTTCCAGACGGAGGGGCTGGAACGCGTCCGGCGTGACCGATTCCACAGTGCAGTACTTGATGCTGAGCGAGAGCAGCCCGCGAAATCCCGTGAAATAGCTGGCGTCCAGCACTCCCACTTCCGTGTCGGTTATTCTGAGCGTCGTTACCGAAACACGGTTTAGCCGCTGCGTGAGCTGCTGCAGCGGCAACCCGACCGACTTTCCCGCACTGTTCCACACGGTGACGTTGTCGAAAGTGAGGATGCCCAAATTGGTTAGATTGACCGCCGGCAGCGGTCGGAGGTTCTCCTCATGGAAGGTGAATTTCTCAAAATGCAGTGCGGTTGTCTGATCGGTCACCGCCGGAAATGTCATGTCCTTGTCGCGGGGCCATACTCCGTTTTGGCATTTGAACTGGTAGCCGTCGAGGGTGCAGACCTCGTTGGCCGGCACAGGAGCGGCGGAGATGCCGCAGCTGAGCAGAGCCAGCCCGAGGAGAAAGGTAGGCAGGAAAGCAGCTTTCATGTTATATGATGCCCACAGACTACACAAAATCTGCTCGTTGTGAGGTGAGAAGTGTTATGTTCCTCGATCCAGTTTATATGTTTTCGGGGCTCGGGTACAGCGTACGCCTCCTCCGCCGGCTGTCTACTTCGCTTTCCATATTTGAACAATATGTAGCAGGATATGAGGCGTCCATAAAGTTTGATAAATTTGTGTCATATCGAAGCCCGTTATCAAGTGTATGCATACATTCAGGTGCCAGTAGTGTACACGCAGACATCCACGCATCGCCTGCGTGGTATTGTCTTTGTTCACTGGAGCATGAGTCTCAGGGTGATTCATGTGGGTTTATTACCTCTCGAGGGTGAAAAGAATCACCACTGCGCATCGGTGAAATCCTTTTGGACGTCAAACCAAACTTATTGCACTGATAATGTTACAATGGTAAGTGATTGGTAATTGTTGCATGTTTCTCATTGTAGGCCGGTGTTAGGTCTACCAACCGGAAGTTGGATAGTTAACAAGTTTATTAGACTGAAAGTGGAGATAGCTAGAGAAGAAAACTAGAAGAAAGGGAAAATAAGTACTACTCTACCTAGAACTAGTGAAACACTGTGTGTAGGTGTGTCTGTCTTTGTGTCTGTGTATGTGTGTGTCTCTCTGTCTGTCTGTCTGTGTGTCTGTGTCTGGTGTCTGTGTGTTTGTGTGTCTGTCTATCTGTCTGTCTGTCTGTCTGTGTCTGGTGTCTGTGTGTTTGTGTGTCTGTCTATCTGTCTGTCTGTGTGTCTGTGTGTCTGTGTGTCTGCCTCTGCTCTGTTTGCGTGTCCATCTGTTTGATAAACAGAAATTGTTCACTTCAAAATGGATTTGGCCATATACTACAGTGTACGTACCCAGATGGACGCTGCGACAGTTATACGCATACTTAGCTGCCGGCCGAGTCTTCTCCGTTTGTTACCCCTGTGGTCACAAAAACGTTTGTTTGCAGAAATTTCAAAATTTGGAAAACATTGCCACATTCCATTTACCCCGACATTCACTGTGCAAGAGCCAACCTTCAAAACAATTTGAGCTAACATTTTTTTGACCCGCTCAAACCTAAAAGTTTAAATAAAACTGATTGACAGCAGAACTTTATAAGAGCTCAAGGGGCGGAGCTACTGTCTTTGTGCACTGTAGCACTGATTAGCGGTACGATAATTCGGCATTCGGCATTTGAGAAATAGACTCATACTGTCATCGTCCGATCATATATCACTGTAACAGTATTGGTTAAGTATACCTTTAGTTTGACGTCCGGAGTAAAACTTAACGATAAGTGGCCATTCTACACGACCGGTAAAAGCTGATAGCTGAGACCCGTAATAAGCAAATCGTGACGAAAGCATGAGGAAAGCACTAGCTTTCATCCCGGATGCCATACTGCGTGCTGTCGGACAAAACACCACTAACAGAACCACCATCAAGTTCCAAAGGGACGGTTGCGCTCTTAACCACTTCTTCGCCTGGATTCGCAATAACAGCGCCACCACAACGGGCGACCGACGGTTGTGGGTGTCCGGCGAGGGCAACTACACCACGTCTCATGGCAGCACGGTGCAGTTTGGTGGCGCGCCGTCGTTCTGGTCAGCTTACAGTGTGCTCAAGTGTAAGGCGGATCTTGTCCAGTCTTGCTTCGAATCGTCTGAAGACGAAAGTGCTACAATTATGCCAACAGAAATTGAGACTAACAAGTCAGCCGGGAGTGACAATACTACCAAGCCAGCGGGCTCAAATGCTTCCGCAATTCGGTCGGCTCTCCTGTCATTTTGTGTTCTTTTTCTCGCTGTTACCTACTGATTCTCCACAAAAAATTGAAGTACTACCACCACGCTCAAACAATTCCAAGATTTCCATACCGTTTTGATTGTGCCCCGCATTCTCTAGACCTCCATTTACAGTAGTATTACCGGAATCGTATTATTCGTAACGGATTTCATCTTATCAAGTGTCGTGAACGGCGGCAGTTAATGACTGACAATTTTGACATACAGTACGAGAAGATTGCCCCCCATTTCTAGCCACCACCACTTATTGCGTGCTATGCCTAGCCACTTAGCAGTTTCAGTAAAGTGGGGTCTTTCCAACATATAAAAATACACTTTTCTGGACACTATCCGTCCCAAATTCAATTTGGAATCGATTGCATTAGGGAAATAGTGTTTCGAAATCAGGGATTGCTTCTACACCTGACTTCTACACCTGATTGCCAGCAATTTTGTTTATGTTGCATTGGCCAATAAATCAAACCATTGCCTTGTTGTTGATCGCACGTGAACGACAGCTAAGCAATCCCTTCTCTTTTTGCATTCCAAGAAACATGGCAGCAAATCATGCATGAACGCTCCCGCCATTCATGATCCTTAAATTTAGGGTGTACAATTAATTGGTAACCGCGGTACGTCCACTTGAGTAAGCTTATTTCAGAAGTGGAAGTTCTGGCTCTTGAGGCGTAATCTTTTTCACGTTTTTGGACGCTGCCTTCCGGAACAATTCATTCGTAGTAAACTAAAAATGTGAATGCGTTTAATTACCGGATGGAGATTCTTGTATTTTATGTTGCAGATGTGGCCCGGAAGTCGTTGAGGGGAGAAAAGTAGCTTCAATAAGCAACAGTCCCAAATGCCTCTTAGCACATATGTATCAAGCTACACGAATTCACCTTCCCTCGTTGCGTTTTTGGAAACTGAAATAAATTATTAACTTTTTACGCAAAAATGTTGAACTTTTCCATTCACCTCAACAGCACGAACTCCACTAACCTCACCGACTACTCAACTCTCGGCAGCTGTAAATGGACAGGCCCGCCGCGGCAGTGGTTCATTCTCAACGCCATCGGTTTGATGCCTCCGCTCCTGACAATCCTCTGCAATGCTTGTAATCTCGTCGTTTTCCGCGCCTGGCACAAAAAGGAACCCTACGTGCTGTTCCACGTGCACCTCGCGTTCTCCTCGCTCATGTACGGCGGAGTGACCGTCCTCGCCCCGTTAGGCCGGCTGATCCGACCGCGACTGCCCATCCAGTGGATGCAAGGTGTGGCCATGCAAGCCGGAATGGTCGCGCACTTTCTCTGCTTCTTCAGCGCGGCTGTCATCAGCACGGATCGATGGCTCTCAGTGGAGTTCCCCCGATTCTATCAGGTAGTTCAGTGCTTTTGCTTGATTACGTAAACTTTTCTACGTAAAAAGCACTAAACTTTATTATGAAATATTTTTATGTAATACTTTCGCGAGAATTTGAGTTTTTTTTGCTTTTGTCAAAAAACTTTATGTCAATTGTAAGCCGAGGCCTGTGATTGGTCTATTCGGATTGTTTACACTAGACAGCCTTACCGTTCCAGCCAATTGCGATCAGCGAATTTTCCATACTCACTGATTAATTTTTCTTGACAGCTCCGGCTGATCGCTTGTTCAAACTCGTTCATCAAAACGTTTGTTGATTGATGGTAAATGTTGACGACCTAATGTATCCTGAATTGTAACAGGTCCACGCAACGAAGCCGAAAATCCTTAGAGTGATCGCCGGCATCTGCGGTATCACGCTGGTGTGCACCATCCCCGGCGTCATCGTCTGGAATAAGTGTCTGGTGTTCTTTTGCTTTCGCGCGCCGGCTTTTCTTTGCGAAGACCGGGCCATCGACCTGCACGTTGTGATTAAGGGCCCGTTCTTCATCGGGGCGCTGTTCCTCGGTCAGGCAAGGATTGTGATGATTGCTGCGCAGATTGCGATACGAGTTGTGCGACAACGGAGGACGATCGTCAGTTTGCCGATTGTCGGTACGGATAATGCTAAGCGAGAATATTCTGAGCTAACAGTGCACTAACAATTCTACTGACCAATACATGATACATATTTTGCAGATCAGGCAGGCCACCCTGCAACACCGCCACCGGTGACGGGTTTAGTGTGGAGCACCCTTCTTCCGGGCATGGCGATTGTCGGGGCCTCGTTGATGTCGAATATCCCGCAGTTCGTCACTTCGGCCAACAAAATACTCCGCCGAATGACGTTTCTCGAGGGTGACACGTCGTTCATGTTGGTGTTTGTGTTCTTTCAGCACGTGGCCTCGCCATTCATCTATATTCTCTTTTTTCGGTCGTACCGGAACGCGTTGAAGCGCATGCTACGCGACTTATTGAGATGGTGTAGAACTCGATTTCGACGGCGAATTTTGCAATTTGATTATTAAACATAGCAGCTTAAATCGCCAAATAATTTTTTAGGCAGAATCTGGAAGTTGGGAAAGTAATGGAAGATTTCCGTTTCCCTGATTTTGACTGTAAAAACGTCGATTTTCAGAAAATATTTTATTTCATGATTTTTGTTACTTACCCAAAATGAATGTCTGCGTCAAGGACTATACTGTAAGTAAATATATTCCCATTCAAGCAGCATACAGCGTGCTCATAACGTCCACAATTTCGGTCCAATCGCGAACCACCAGAGCTCAGACTACACTCTTTCAAGATTTGTTGGTTCTTATGCGCGATACCACAAATGAACGCAGCTTCCTTTCCACAAATCTGGATGGTCGCGGCTTTTTTTATCATGCTCTATCACGGGACCTCGGCAGCGTTTGAGCCTGCAGCCAAAACCATGGCACGAAGGTCAACTGCCATCATGGAGTGTGGCCGCGCGACAAGGACGTCCACTTTCATGTGAACACTAACGAAATTTAGTTTTATAGCGTACCCATTTATTAGAAAGATCTCTGCTCGATGCAGGCGAATCTGCCCAATTTGACTATGCAACACTATGAAATACAGAACCTGACTGTCTGTGTGTCTGTGTGTCTCCCTGTCGGTTTGTCTGTCTGCTTCAAGCAGAGGCTTGTCTGTCTGTCTGTCTGTCAGTGTGCCTGTGTGTCTGTCTGTTTGTTTGTCTGTGTCTATTTGTCTGTCTGTCTTTCTATCTGTCTGTCTCTCTGACTGTCTGTCTGTTTGTCTCTCTGTCTGTCAGTCTGTCTCTCTGTCTGTCTGTCTATCTGTCTGTCTGTCTGTCTGTCCGTCCGTCTATCTGTTTGTCTGTCTGTCACTGGATGTCTCTGGTTCGTACATGAACAGTTCTATGTCCGAAGGTAAAGTATGGGTCTTGCAGGACCCAGCAATCTACAACAACGACAACCTCATACATTTTAAGTATTCGCTTTCGAACTCTTCATCGGACGGCCTGCGCTCATGACACACATTCGAAGACTAAATATTCAAAGAAATCGAGAGCTCGCCACGATCTCGGACATCATCCTCCGCACAATCGGCCAAAACACCACTGAGCGGATCTCCATTAACTTCCAACACAACGGAAATCAGTGCGACGGCTGCGGCCTGAACTCTCTCTACACCTGGGTTCGCGATACGCCTGCCACAACATAGGAGGAACAGCTCGCCTGTTACGACAGCGAGTGACAGCAAAACATACGAGTCGAGAGCTGTGTCGTTTGGGGGCAACGTCACCGACTTCTGGAGGACCTTTTAAAGTGCCCGAGTGTGAGCCTGAATAAATCTTGCAGTGGGACAAACCGGGACGGACACGCCAAAGTACAAAGGTCTGGCTCGAGTGCTCCGATAATGCAGCCGGTTTTCTTTCAAACCCTAAACGAATATTTCGTAAATGAAAATTGTTCACGGATAAATTGTCATTAAGCTTGTAATCTTTGGAACTCTGTGCAAAATCTCTTCCGGACCGGATCTGTTCAGAATTACTTTGCTAGAATTCACTGTCTTTATTCAGATGGCGTCTCAACCACACCTACCGGTAATCTGTTAATGCGAATTAACAAAGTTGATTCCCGTTAACGGCGCCTCTCTCAGCGAGCCTCAAATGGTCAATTTCGAGTGATCAGTGATCAATCCTTCCGAGTCTATTCTCCCTTTATCCGGTCACTGATGATCGCTTTTCACTCTTCGCGAATGTTAGTCACTTACCGTATTCTCCCGATCTCAAGGGACACTTTTTTGCCCTACCAGTTAATTTGATCCACCCCAGATCTTATCTGTTCATCACCGTTTTCTATTGTTTACATACAATCAATCAATCAACTGATTGAATGTGTGGGTCAAAAAATGCTGCTTAATCAATCAATCAATCGCTGCCTAATTGCTCTATACTTTCAACCAATCACGACACTGGGAATCTGATTGAACAGTCAACCGATGACTGGAGGGGGTGGGGCTTAACTGTCCCTTGAGATCGGGGGAATACGGAAGTTCATTCTCATTACTCTTCGAGCTTCCCAAAAATTGTTTTCCTCCCGCACCCGCCCAACTTTTTTCAGTTTAGTTTCTTAAATACATAAGGGGAATCTTCGGACTGTGTCCGAATCCACATCCTCCCGGCAAAACAAAAGAACTTTCATGTTTCGGTTTCTTTAGTAGGCACAGTTAACAATCTTGCTAAGCCACTATTGAATCGGCAATGGCCAATGAATTCCACAGAATTCGAAATAAAGGATGGTCAAATCAGGTCTTAGTCGATACAAACGTTTGATTCCACTGTGTGTCGGAATTTTTTCTGGCTGTTTTTGGACCAGTATTAGGGTCCCTGTTCCTTGCCCAAAGATAGCTAGAACCGGATAATCTTGACACTGTTTTTTTTATCTCTCCTTAGGCCTAGTTTCTCCTTCAAATTTGCTGTCGATTTCGAGTGCCAAGTTTAAGTAAAAAACGAGGCAGAAGGGGAGAAAAACATAATACCCAGACCGACCGGTTCTTTGCGCGTTCGACTGAGTATCGGATGTCATCCGGGTGTTAGGTCTACCAACCGATAGTCGGGTAGTCAACAAGTTTATTAGACTGAAAGTAGTGATAGATAGAGAAGTAAACTAGAAGAAAGGAAAGAGGAAGTACAACTGCCTCTAAACCTAATAAAACACATGATTATGTTGGACCACGCACAACAAGTCCTCATATACAATTATTATAGGTCTTTAACTCACGAGTATCATATTTAGTTTGTAACTCTGTCTACTCTGTTAACCCTATTCTGATATATGTGCTATTTGCCTTCATTTCTATAGTTAAAACTTTACTATATAATAATGTGTTTTTATTTCTACGCGGAGTTCTACTTCCTCTTTCCTTTCTTTCAGTTTATTTCTCTAACAGTCTTTACTATCAGTCTAATAAACTTGTTAACTATCCAACTTACGGTGGGTAGACCTAACAATTATATAGTAAAGTGTTAACTATAGAAATGATAGTAAATAGCACACACATCACAATTACATACAAGTAATTAGTTGTGGCAGCAGAATAAGGTTAATAGGGTAGATAGAGTTACTAAGTAAGTAAGGTATTAACGAGTCAAATAACTGTGCTGATTGGGTATGAGGACTTGTTGAGCGTGGTCCAACATCGGAGATTCCGATCTTCAGCCATGAATAAATTGCGGGAAAACTATTACCATTTAATTCGATAGAGAAATGAGGCCGTGGTTGGGAACTAAGTCGGCTTAGCCTCTGTACTTGGTATATCCACCCTCCTGATTTGTGTGTAATCAATCGCGTTTTTAATTGACACCCTTGATTCATATATGCAACTCATGTGGCTTAAGTAACGGCAAGTGTCATCGGAAACGGAATCGCTGACGTCTTTCGCCTTCGCGAACTCGCGCACGGGGAATTTAAAGAGAAATAATTAGTACTTATTTACTGGATTCACTGGATTCAAATTCTTTACCTGCGTTTTCCAAATGTTCATCTGTTTGCCTCCCCAAGTTAAAAAAATGCTGAACGAGACAGTATTCCCGCTAAACTTGACTAACATCACTGCAGTTAACAGTAACCTAAGTAGCACAATCTGTAAGTGGCCGGGAACTTCACATCAATGGTTTCACATCAATGCCCTCGGACTGTCGCCCCCGCTCCTCACCGTTCTTTGTAACGTCCTCAACCTGATCGTGTTCCGGGCTTGGCAAAAAAAAGAGCCCTACGTGCTGTTCCACATTCTACTCGCCGTTTCCTCACTCCTTTACGGCGGTCTGACCGCCCTCATCCCGCTAGGTCGCATCCTCCGACCGGCACGACCCATTCAATGGCTACAGGAAATCGGGTTTGCCGGTAAGATATATTCGCTGGTTTGCCTGTATCTGTCTGTCTGTCTGTCGTGTCTGTCTGTCTGTCTGTCTGTCTGTCTGTCTGTCCATATGTTTCAATTAATTGCCTGTTTTTGGTAGGGCCACTGGTCGTCCACTTCTGTTGCTTTCTCACCGCGACAGTGATTAGCGCGGACCGCTGGCTGTCTGTGGAGTTCCCACGGTTCTACCGCGACCAAGCGTCGAAACAAAAAGTTATGGCCGTGATAGTGGGTATCTGTGGGGTGACCGTGGTGGCTACAGTGCCGGGCGCGGTCACCTGGCATAGCTGTACGACGTTTTATTGCTTCCGCGCGCCGATTTATCGATGCAAGGATCACGGACCGGATTGGCACACGGTCATCAAAGATCCAATTTTGCTACTGCTGCTGTTTATTTTCCAGGTGAGAATATGATGGTTTAGTATAAATTTGATGGGATACTGTACAAACAGAAAGACAGACAGACAGACAGACACACAGACAGACAGACAGACAGACAGACAGACAGACAGACAGACAGACAGACAATTAGTCAGACAGACCGAGGCGTAATTTAACCTTTCTCTGTCTTCATAGATGAGGATTGTGATGATTGCCGTGCAGATGGCCCTGCGACGGCGACGGTCAGCCGTCATCAGCTGCAATGTTGCATCGATAGCAACGTCTGCCGGCGGCG
Source organism: Hypsibius dujardini (assembly GCA_001579985.1). NCBI lineage: Eukaryota > Metazoa > Tardigrada > Eutardigrada > Parachela > Hypsibiidae > Hypsibius > Hypsibius dujardini. The sequence continues at coordinate 10,561 of LRSR01014270.1, forward strand.
CGGCACCGCCCTCAGGCCCAGCTGTGACGGCCCTGGTGTGGCGATCCCTACGTCCCGGCATGGCGGTGGTCGTGGCTTCACTAATTTCAAATGTTCCTCACTTTGTGGTATCCTGCCTCAAAATGACGGGCTCGGGGGTATTGGACGGAGATACATCGTTCCTGTTTTTGTTCTGGTTTTTTCAGCATGTTGCGTCACCGTTCATCTACGTATTCCTCTTCAAGGCGTATCGGAAAGCGTTGCGTCGTATCCTTACTAAGTTAGCTGGGCGGCTTAAACGCATTTGTACGTAGATTACGTGATTCACTTGTTCGTTGGCGAAAAAGGCAAAGACCTTGAATCAGATAATGATAGCAAACAACCCCATCATTAAGAAAAGTAAAGCTTAACTGGCATTTTTCGCTGTGTTCGTTGCATTATCATGACTTACTGTAATGGCACTCCAGTTCCAAGCGACCTGAATTCAGTACCGCAAAATGGGTTAGCCTTACCATCCCTTATGCGGGACAAGTTCGTACTTCCGGAAATAAATTTTAGGATCCTTACTTTATGCATAATCGTACATTATATTTCGAATCAAAACGCGTGCAAAGTAAAATGACAAAATAAAACTTTGAACAATACAAACCTTGAGAGAAAAATAAATTCGGAACCGAAATTCAAATTTAAACATCACAAATATTTTGAAAAGCAGAGTTAACAATTAGAATTTAAAGCGTGAAACCTCAATACTCCGATCGAAATCCAGAATTCTGCAAAACTCTCTACCGCAAAGTGTGAACTGCCATTGCTACTTCAGGAGGAATTCGCTTTCCTTTGACCATATTTAAATCAAATTTCACTAAATCAGCCAATCAAGAGCAATAGCAGCAACAGAAATCAGTAGTCATGAAAAACTGCAAGAACAGCTGATAAAAACTCGAATTCGGTCACTATGGGCAGTTTCCCTGCGGTTAAGTCATCAGTTGTTGCAGTTCTATAAACTACTATTTGTTTTTCGAGATTGCAAGATAAGCCAATTTTTGGTGGGCCACTCGATTCAATTACCGGCGTTTCCTATTATCGAAGATATTCAATTGACACACTTGTCGCACTATCTCGCTCTCTATGCGCAAAAAGTCTATGTTGTGCAAGCAGAGTTCTTCTTGGGGCTGACTGTAGTGGACCTTCCAATCATAATCAGGAGTCCGTTCTTCATCGGGGCGCCGTTTCTCTGCCAGATGAGGATTGTGATGATTGCTGCGCGGTTTGCCGTGCGACGGCCAAGCGCTAAACAATTAAGCAGCTAAAAAAATTAACTTTAGGCATCAAGTCAAGCATTGACTTGTACAGTGTATAGACACTGATTTGGATATGGCAGGCAAAACAAGATATTGAAAAAGTTTATTTTCTGTTATACATAGACGTAGCGGTGGGGGAGGGGCAACGCGATCATCATTTAATTAAAAACTAAAAATACTGTTGCCGCAGGGGGAGGGGAGGGGCTTGTTTTCTTTGGGTTTTAGTTTTGAATTCCACTCCCTCCGCAATTTTGTTACAATTGGAACGTTTTTCCTTCAGTTTTTTTTCAAATCCCCAAATTTTCTTTCGATTTTCAGATGGAGAGCGAGGGGCCAATTTTTGAATTAGTTGTAAAAAACCTTAAGGGCAGGGGCTAAACATCGATCCCTGCCCCCCAAAAAAGTCTGTTACGCTTTTGCTGTTAGGACTTTCATAATTTATTTGTTATGCGATGGCCAAAAATTTAGTTTGCTGACGAAGGAATTTTACTTTGTTTTGGTAAGAGTTGTAAGTCAGGGAAGTCCTCCCGAGTCGACGCCGGTGACCGGGTCGGTATGGAAGACCCTCCTGGTCCTGGTATGACCATTGTCGGCGCCTCGTTCATCTTGAATGGACTGCAATTCTTCGCGCCAATCCACAAGATCATCGGTTCGCCGGTAAATGCTGACCGTACTTTCATGTTCATCTTCTTTTACGTTCAACACGTGATTTCGCCGTTCATCTACCTGCTCTTCTTTCGATTATACCGGCAGTCATTGAAACGGATCATAAGCGGTACGGTCCGGTCAGTAAGGAATCTCATACAGAAAAGCGTTAATAAACTACACTGGGACTATTGACTACCAAACAACGCTCTATGCAAAAACTGAAAAGCAGTTGTATTACTTGACCTTTGTCCAACCTATATGTCATCTATATTTGTAATTATACATGTAACCTATATTTATAACCTATACATATGTAACCATATGTAACCTATATGTGTAACCATATATGTAATTATATATGCAACCTACATATATGGAGCCATATGTAACCTATATGTGTAACGATATGTAACCTATATGTGTAACCATATGTAACCTATATGTGTAACCATATGTAACCTATATGTGTAACCATTTATGTAACCATATGTAAGTTATATGTGTGACCATATATGTAACCATATGTAACCTATATGTGAAGCCATTTATATAACCTTACGGACCTTTCTCCCTTTTGATGGTTAAAGAAGAGTAAAAGATTAAGAGTCAAAGTAGACTAAACCCCCCTCGCCCTCCTCCCCCGGCTACAGCCCCCTACCCAAATTTATTTGATAGGGGCCGGTGCCCCGGTACGCCTATGGAATTTACCGAACGGACTGTACACTAAACTCATCAGGGTCACATACCAAAATTAAACCGATTTATGATCTACGATTTGCTCCATAGTATGCAGAGTGTATGACTAGATACTGTACCAGTCAATTCCCAAGTAATAGTTCTCAATTTTAGAAATGCAAATGAGAAGTTATGACAAATTATTGTATTAATAATATGAGGCAAAGTCTGAATTTCGGCTCACCTTCTACTTGGTCGATAAATCAGCTCACTCATGGATTTCTCTTTTATAGCGATTGCTTGATTGTCTGATTTCCAGAAGTGCTATATTATGCTAGGATTTAGTAAGGCAAATCAAACAATCAAGCACCTGCCATGAAAGAAAACCCATGAGTAAGCCGATTTATCGACCAAATGGAGGGTGAGTCGAAATACACACTTTGCCTCATATTTAGAGTCACTTTTAAGCCACCTGATTACAAAATTTGGCATGATTTGGTTTGTCTCCCTTTTTAGGGCATCAGTATTAAGGGCAACCCGGCGCTTTGAAATCACCCAAAAATCTCGCCGGGTCGCCAGCCGCGGTGGCCATGGATGATTGTTATCGTGTCCCGGTCTAATTTTTTAGAAATCCTTTTTGAGTTGGCAAACTTTCATTTTTTTCAGTTTTTCAAAAAAACAAAATCCTTGACGTCATCGGACGTAGTCGTCCTTCTCGGGCACTCTTTTGATAAATTTGAATGGCAAATATCTTCTGATTAACCTCGTTTTGCACTTTTCGGATAGGTATTTAAAATTGCAACCTTCAAAATTCAACGTTTTCAGCTGACTGATCTAGTTACAGAGGAAAGTATGAAAAGCTCAGCGACCCAAGTTCATCCCACCCCAAAATAAGTTTTTTCTACGGTTCTTCCTCTTTTTCTCTGTAATGCATTTTGCTAACTTGAAACGCTGAATTTTGAAGGTTGCGATTTTAAATGCCTACCGGAAAAGTGCAAAACGAAGTTAATCAGAAGATATTTGCCATTCAAAGTTATTAAAAGAGTGCCCGAGAGGGATGGCTACGTCCGATGACGTCACAGGATTTGTTTTGAAAAATTGAAAAGGACAAAACGTTTGCCAACTCAACAAGGAGTCATAAAAAAATAGATTGGAACACGAAAACAATAATCTCTTGTTGCCCTTAATGACCTTCATTTTGAAGTAAAAAGTGGCTAGCATTTTGTTTCGCTGAGCGAAAACTTCAAAATGTATTTAAATTTTTGGAGACACTTTAAATATATTTTGAAACATAAAGGTATAAAAATCTGTGGGCTACAAAATGTCTTTCCACAACGTCACCAAGGTCTTCCCACCAGGACGTGAGCGCCCCAATTCTCAACACTGCTCAGACAGAACTGGCGATTTCCGGCGAAAAACGAAATAAAAATGAATCCATCAAATTTACAAACGTCAAGCCACATGTGTTTGCTGTTTTAAATTAATGATACCAATTCTTTCCAGTTTTTCAGCTATTGACGTCAGGTATGGTTTGATTTCAAAAATTTCACGTTTTTAGCATCCCGTCTTTTCAAAAAAAAAAAGAGGAAATGAGGAAAAAAAAGAGGAAATTTTTGCGTTGCAGCTTTTCCATTACTCTGATTAGTTTGATAGGAAAAACTGGAAAATCATTACTTTGAAGTGGATTAGTATAGCTAGTTATACGGTTCAACGGGATTCCCTTGATCGAATTAACTCTAGTGCAACTTGAAGTTGACGCAAGCAAACTATCTAAAGCTTTTTACGAAAAGTTTGTTCATCGCTCTGAAGAAAAGCACTTCTTTGTAATGAACTCGACAATTCCGAATGCAATTTTAATTGGTGATAAGCCGGATAAGTGAACCAATCGGTGGCAGGATGGGCAAACGGCAAACGCGTAATCGGAAACGCAGAGGTTGGTGCGGTAATCGTTTTGTCACGTGCGCCCCCAGCGCCAAACTTTCTGACCAGATTACGTGAGAAATCATGTTCTCATAAGATCTGCTTCACTACTGGCTCAGAATATCTCAGATCAGGCAAGAATTGGTGAGAAAGCTCCTCACGAGATTTGTTCGGACTTTCTGGCCAGAAGCAAAGTGAGAATTCGGTGAGAATCACACGAGACTCATGCGAGAAAACTCTCGGCCGAATTTTGAGCAGAATTACAAGAGGATTTTCTAGTTAGAATTAGACAAAACTTTCGGGCCAGAATTACACGAGAACTTGCTTGCCAGAAATGCACCAAATATTTCTGTTCTGAAATTGTAGCTGGCCATTCTGGTGAGATCTGGCAGAGATCTCGTCAGGAACTTTTAAGAGCTTTCTGGCGAGAACTGCCGGATTTCTCAGCCAACACTCTTGCCAAGAATAGTTTGTTAATTTCGTCAGATCTCGTGAGATCGTAAATGGGATTTCCCCAGATCTGACGAAAATTTGTCACGTGCGCCCAATACAGGGGAGCATTTAAAAAGGAGATTATTATCCACAAGTACTCAAATTGGTTTTCCGAAAATACTTTACAAGTCCCGTACGATTACGGACTTTTCCTGAAAAATTTACGGGAACGTGAAGAGGCTTACACTTACGCACTTACGGTGGACGATTTAGGATTGAGCAGCACACGGGAGTTGATACCGGAAACGAATGCATACTCTACGCTCCCGATCTCAAGGGTCGATTTTTAGGTCCGGCCCGAAAGCACGTTCCGTCGCTCGCTTGGTTGTTCATTCAGATTCACTTAAACTTTAACTGAGATTTCAAAACCAAAATCAACAAATCAACGGCAAGCAAGCTTACAAATCAGCCATTTCATCTTCCACCTCGGAACGTGACTCCTCAAATGTTATTTCGAACTTCAAAAGCACATTTTTAATGCACTCCTCAATCAAGCAAGGTAGCATAGCCTGTCAGGCAAAAACCAACGGGGCAATCACGGACAAGTGAGCGGAACTGAACGATCCGCTGAAGCCTGATGCGAATCAGCGGGGGCGGGGCATAATCGACCCTTGAGGTCGGGAGCGTAAAGTGTAAATTGTTAAACGCAATGTACCGTATTCCCCCGATCTCAAGGGACAGTTAAGCCCCACCCCCTCAAGTCATCGGTTGACTGTTCAATCGGATTCACTATGTCGTGATTGGTTGAAATTTATGCCGAACTTGACAGCGATTGATTGATTGATTACGCGGGATTTCTTGACGGACGCATTAAATCAGTTGATTGATTGATTGTAGGTAAACAATAGCAAACGGTGATGAACAGATAAGATCCGGGGTGGATCAAATTAACTGGTAGGGCAAAAAAGTGTCCCTTGAGATCGGGGGAATACGGTAAAGACGAGAAAATTCGGTAATATAAGTGTTGACAGCGCAGATAAATAAATTGCTCATTCGATTTTCAGGTTGTGTATTCTTATTTCACTAGAAAGCATCATTTCTTGCTTCACAGAAAAAAATGTTTAACGGATCAGATAATTTCAGCAATATCACCGCAATCAATGCCACCTTTGCCTGTATCTGGCGCGGCACGTCCAGACAATGGCTCAACATCAACGCCTTCGGCCTGGTGCCTCCGCTCTTGACCATCCTCTGCAATGCCCTTAACCTGGTCGTGTTCCAAGCCTGGCACAAAAAAGCCCCTTACGTGTTGTTCCACATCCTCCTCGCGGTATCATCGCTCCTCTACGGTGTCTTCACCATCCTTGTGCCGATTGGGCGGCTCATTCGACCACGGCAACCGCTTCAGTGGATGCAGGCCAGTATTGTTTAGGAGAGAGCTGTGCTCACAACCTTACACAACCTTCCGCTATGCTCACAATTCACACAACCTTTTTAGTTAGCAATTACTATGTACCCAACCTTCCGCTATGCTCTTAACCCACACGACCTTTTTAGTTAGCAATTACTATGTACACAACCTTTTTCGCTAATTGTTCTAATATTTTTTTTATATTCGAAATTTCATGTTCGCTAGATCAGGCTGCGCCTTTAAAACTGTCCAGGGAGCTTCGCAGTCGACTTTGAGCCAACCGAATTGTTGCAGAAAACTGATTGAGAATTAAAGCCGGGAAAAGGTTGCGTTCATAGTTAAAAGTTGTGTCTAACAATTGGCGAAAAAAGGCTGTGTTCATAGCAATTGATAATTAAAAAGGTTGTGTGAATTGCGCGCATAGCGAAAGGTTGTGTAGGGTTGTGAGCATAGCCTTCAGCTATTGTTTAAATCAAGATTTTACGTCTAATACATCAATTTAAAAATCAGCACGTGTTTAACAGTCGGATTTCAAATTAAATTTAAAAGTTAATTAAGTAAAAAGAGAAACGTTGATTTCCAGCATTTTAAATAAAAAAAGAATGAAATTGTCATTGGTTTAAAATGGTTTCAAAGTTTATATTTTATATTTAAATAAAAAATGGCACAGGATCAGGCGTCTGATTTTAAACGAAATTAAAAGTCATTTAAATTAATCAAAACAATGCAATGCGGGCTACCGGTATGCTAGGCAGCATGACTCCGTCCTTTCTCTGCCTGTTCAGCGCAGCGGTCATCAGTGCGGACCGTTGGCTTTCGGTGGAGTACCCTAGCTTCTATCAGGTCCACGCGACGAAGCCGAAAATCCTCCGAGCCATCGGGGTGATTTGTGGCGTCACTCTCCTTTGCACCCTTCCCGGCGCCGTGGTCTGGCGTGACTGTATGCTGTTTCAGTGCTTCGGCTCGCCCACTTTCAACGCCTGCAAAGACCACCCGGTGGACCTTCACATCGTGATTAAGGGCCCGTTCTTCTTGGGGGCGTTATTCTTCTGCCAGGCGAGAATTGTGATGATTGCTGCGCAGATCGCGATGCGGCGGCGGAGTGCGGCGGTGGGCTTGGCAATGATAGGTACCGTATTCCCCCAATCTCAAGGGACAGTTAAGCCCCACCC
>LRSR01014272.1:0-11323 GCA_001579985.1 Hypsibius dujardini
GCTCTTCCCGATCACATCTTTCCAAAAACTTTTTAGATTCACGTAGCGCTACCAATTCTAGGATCAAACGTTTTGGTTTCACTGAAATCGGTTAAGAATTGACTTCAGGCGCCCAGTTTTCGTGAAAAAGTAATATTAAGTAAACACACCCGTCTTCAGAGAGTTAAAGCCGCGTGCTGGTCGTCTTCCCTTGTTAGCAAAAAATGAGCAATCACCAAACGCGGTGCTGTACTAGTTCCGTGAATTTCGACCATAGGTGCTGGTACATTGCTCTAATACTTCAATGTTCGAACAGTGCCTCAATACGTGATGGGTTTTGGAGGGTCCTTCATCGTCATCTTCATTACGTTCATCATCACCTACGTGCGGTAAGTGGAGCCTCACTCTCATAAAGTCAAATATGCGAAAACGAGGAAAGGTTCTTAGAATCCATTGTGATCTCGCAATAGCAAGCGATTTGAAAAACAGGAGAGTATATTTAAAAACGTGAAACAAGCAAACAACTCTTAACCACGTCGACAAGTTAGTCTACCTTTGCTTGAAACTTTTAAGTACTGCTGTCCCATCTGGTATAGGCTCACAGCGATGCACTACGCGCACCGAAACTGGTGGATACTGGAATTCGGACTACTGCGACTGCCAGGCCAAAACAGAAGAACCCTGTCACGAGCATTGAGTTTCCGCGAAACAACCATCGTGGTATTTGTACCGCCGGTTTGCTTCTAGGCTTCATCTGCAACCTAAACTGCCGGCAATTTTTGCCGACCGTTCAAATATGCCCCGCCATTCGTTCATCAATATACAAACTTCAGTTCTCGTCGACTACTCAACTGTTCGGTCCATGCTTTAGCCTGAAATAGCTTTGGCATTGTGAGCCCGAATCCTAAGCACCCTTGACCATCACTTTTTTATTGCGAATTCGGACGCCTGGCATGCATGAGGCTGAATTCGTCGCCATGTAGGGTGAAATGTGGTCCGTGCTATTCAGTCGTTCCGTTCCGTGTTTCATTTTTCGTTCTTCGACTGACGTTTTACGCATAGATGAACCGATAATGTGATGCGGGTTGAGTTAGAGGGGCATGTTTCATGTAGACAGGATGATTCACTACCACATGGACACTTTAATAAAATCACCAAAAATATGGTTTTCATTATTTTGGTCAAATGTTTTCAGATTATATGAAGCCTAACTGTTTTGCGTTTAAATACCTGACTGGGATGTTACCATTTTTATTCTGTAAGGCAGGGGCCCTGACTAAAAAAATTGGACTAAGTTGGCTGATAGTTTTTGACATTTTGCGCTTATGACTGAATTTAATGATACGAAAGTGAGCCACCCTACTTCGAAAATCGGCTTATAGCAATCCATAGCAGAACAGATAGGCTTCACATGGAACCTTCTGAAAGGCAAATTGGTTCGGAGACCGATTTTTGAAAAATATTTTTATGAAAAAAATGGCGCCAAAAGTTCGTTCTTGACGTATTTTGAAAACTTTCAGATCAAAAACATGTTGGTTCATGTTCGTTCGTTCCCGTTTCTAATTTTTCAGTGCAAATATCTATAAAATAAGCCTATTTGTTGCCTGAGTTGAGAACCTGGAGTTGAACAATACTAAGATACAGCATGTGAAAAACCTCCCCTAATATCGGATGGACAAGTTATCGACAGGCCTGGTTCTCTCAATCGGTCAATTTAGGCTCTGAAGTGATACTTTTCTAATAGGCCATCGACAAACGTTCAGGAAAGTACGAAAAAATAGTGCATAGGAAGAGCAATCACAGTGACCAAGAAGAATACTTTTTTCATCCGAGGAAAATAAAATGGTCACCTTTTCTGGGTAGAGCTGCATGGAGTGGCTGTCTGCTTTTTCTTAATTATTTGAACGCTAACTTTTCCTAAATTGAATCACCTTCGTTAAGCTAACCACAAGGACATGATCAGTTGCGCACAGTTCCTCTGACAACTGATCGCGCGTGTCCACGTGGTAGTGAATCACCCTGTAGTTGGCTTCCAAACTGGCAACCGGCGACGCAGTGCCAGCCAAGTTGAAGCTCCGCTAAACATCGCCAGCCAACAGCAGAAAAGTCAGCACAATGGTTAGCGTCTAAAAGTGGAGAACACATATGCAAGGTCCGCGGTGTTAGGTCTACCAACCGGAAGTTGGGTAGTGTTGGACCACGCCCAACAAATCCTCATACCCAATCATTATAGCTCTTTAACTCACAAGTACCTTGCTTAGGTAGTGAGTCTATCTACCCTGTTAACCCTATTCTGCTGCTACAGCTATTTACTTGTATGTAATTGTGCTATTTACTATCAATTCTATAGTTAACACTTTACTATATAATCATATGTTTTATTAGTTTTAGAGGCAGTTGTACTACCTCTTTTCTTTCTTCAAGTTCGTTCATTTATTCAGTCTAATAAACTTGTTACCTATCCAACTTCCTGTTGGTAGACCTAACAGTAGTTATCAAGTTTATAAGACTGAAAGTAAAGATGGATAGATAAATAAACTGGAAGAAAGGAAAGAGGAAGTACAATTCCCTCTAAAACACATGCTTATATAGTAAAGTGTCAACTATAGAAATGATAGTAAATAGCACACACATTAGTTATTACATACAAGTAATTAGCTGCTGTAGCAGCAGAATCGGGTTAATAAGGTAGATAGACTTATTAACTGAGCACGGTACTATAATTTAACCCGCTGTAATGATTGGATATGAGGACTTGTTGGGCGTGGTCCAACAGCGGATATTCCCACTTTTGCTGACTTGGGGTGATTTGCATACCTGGATCGCAGAAGGGGTTCAGTTTTGTTTTCTCAAATAGCCATACGTTAATGATTATTTTCAAAATTCAATTCGGCTGAGGCGCACAGTGAATTGTTTTGAGACAATTTCAAAGTGTAAAAAACTTGAAGATTCCACTTTCCTGGCCATTTACTGGGGAAATGTCAGTATTTAAGATTTAGTGGACAACAAAAAAATATATTACCCATTCCAAAATTCAATTCCAAGACGAGTGGCATCATCAGAAAACATTTTGAGGCATGGGAGAGGAGCTATGTGGAACTTTGTTACTTGGCCAGATATTCAGAAAACTGTTTGAGAATTCCCTCGTCTCACAAAAATACTTTAGAAGGATTTTGAAAAGCTGATATTTCCGTGAAAAATCCAGAAAAACGTTGGAAGTAATCAAAGCTCAATAAAAAAAAACAGTTATGTCTTCATTACTGACAATACTGTATTTAGCGTAAAGGAAGTAAGCAAAAAAAGACAGTTGTTGGAACGAGCACAAGCAATTTGTGCCGTTTGGGCATAAAGGCTTGTAGCCGGAAGTTTCGACTAACCGCTCCCGTGATGCCACTGGAGAAATCTATGAGACCCATTCCTGTGAACATGCGGACGTAATTTCGTGACACGTCTTCGAATGCTTGCAACTTGACGGCCAGTTGAAGCGACGGAGAATTCGGCTGTGTACACATAGAAATGCAGAACCCATCGGTTAGAGCAAAAAAGAAAACAGTTATCGTATTTCTCTACAGACTAGTTTGGGACACGGGAAAATCAATGCACTATATAGCAAACGTACAGACACAGTGATCATTGACGTACTGCTGGATCACCGCTACCGAGCCCGTCAACACGGCCGTGCAGTTTAATCGGGAACCGTAATGAGCGTATAGGTCCCGCCAACCGATCACCCTGTGGGAAAGACAATACACTTAATTAAACAGCCGCCGCTAAAATTTTCTGGCGTTCACTGTAGCTGGCTCACAACTCTAGCAAACGGCAATATAACGCTAGGGCAAAATCCCACAATAGAACCATGCATCCGAGGGCCACCGCGTACGTGCTATGATCAAACAATGTGTCCCCCACGTACCACGCGGCAAAGCTGATGGACACCACCAAGTCCAACGCGTAGCTAACTAACAATATCGGACTGAACACCTCGTTCATGGCTCGCGTCAGGAGAAGCGTATGGGAATGAATACTCTCTAATTGGGCTATCTCTGTCTCGACAGCAGGAAGAGCGGTCTGATTCGTGAGAGAATCTTCCCGTTGTTGTTGTGTACCCAAGGACAAAAGGTCATTATCAATACACTGCAGCATGTATATAAGCATGTGTTTTAGAAGCAGTTGTACTTCCTCTTTCCTTTCTTCTAGTTTACTTATCTATCCATCTTTACTTTCAGTCTAATAAACTTGTTAACTACCCAACTTCCGGTTGCTAGACCTAACACCGTGAACCATGCATATGTGTTCTCCACTTTCAAACGCTAACCATTGTACTGACTTTTCTGCTGTTGGCTATCGATGTTTAGCGGAGCTTCAACTTGGCTGGCATTGCGTCGCCGGTTGCCAGTTTGGGGCCAACCATCCATGAAACATGCCCCTCTTAATTCAACCCGCATCACATTATCGGTTCATCTATGCGTAAAACGTCAGTCAAAGAACGAAAAATGAAACACGGAACGGAACGACTGAATAGCACGGACCACATTCCACCCTAAATGGCGACGAATTCAGCCTCATGCATGCCAGGCGTCCGAATTCGTAATAAAAAAGTGATGGTCAAGGGTACTTAGGATTCGGGCCCACAATGCCAAAGCTATTTCAGGCTAAAGCATGGACCGAACAGTTGATTAGTCGACGAGAACTGAAGTTTGTATATTGATAAACGAATGGCGGGGCATATTTGAACGGCCGGCAAAAATTGCCGGCAGTTTAGGTTGCAGATGAAGCCTAGAAGCAAACCGGCGGCACAAATACCACGATGGTTGTTTCGCGGAAACTCAATGCTCGTGACAGGGTTCTTCTGTTTTTGCCTGGCAGTCGCAGTAGTCCGAATTCCAGTCTCCACCAGTTTCGGTGCGCGTAGTGCATCGCTGTGAGCCTATACCAGATGGGACAGCAGTACTTAAAAGTTTCAAGCAAAGGTAGACTAACTTGTCGACGTGGTTAAGAGTTGTTTGCTTGTTTCACGTTTTTAAATATACTCTCCTCTTTTTCAAATCGCTTGCTATTGCGAGATCACTATGGATTCTAAGAACCTTTCCTCGTTTTCGCATATTTGACTTTATGAGAGTGACGCTCCACTTACCGCACGTAGGTGATCATGAACGTAATGAAGATGACAATGAAGGACCCTCCAAAACCCATCACGTATTGAGGCACTGTTCGAACATTGAAGTATTAGAGCACTTTACAAGCACCTGTGGTCGAAATTCACGGAACTAGTACAGCACCGCGTTTAGTGATTGCTCAGTTTAGTGATTGCTTAGTTTTTGCTAACAAGGGAAGATGACCAACACGCGGCTTTAATTTTAGTTTGAGAGTCTTTCTAGCTCCCCCCCCCCACCACTTCATTTACATTACAAGGACTTTTCTTACATTTCAACGAATCGGACAAGACGACAATAAATAAAAAAACTCAGATTTTATATCAAACTGGCTATTTTCACCCATTTTACCTGGGAAATAAAACTAGGTCCCGCACGAAAAAGGCTAACTTCACCCATTTGACCATTCGGTGACCGTTTTTCGTGGTGGCCACCCGCAAATTGCCGCATTCCTTAGTGGTCACCCGGAGTCCTCAGGAAACCGTAGTGGTCATCCGGAAGGGGCCGGATTCTTTAGTGGTCACCCGGACATGACTTGAATCCCTAGTGGTGACTAAGGTTTCCGAAGGGTTTCCACTAATGAGCTTTTGTTAAAGGTGTTAGTGAGCTTTTGTTAGTGATAAATATTCAAATGGCTTTTTTCACGCATTCTGTGATGGAAAATAGACATAACCATTTTATATTGTTCATCTCGTTTTTCTTCGTGTGTTTTCGGGTGGTGCATGTTGTCGCGGTTTCTGACTGCCAAAGGATATTTAGCAATAGCACAGACATACCGTGTGACGGACCGCAATCTTCACCTCGGAAACCGCAGACTGGACGGCTAGGCACCGGCCACACGCCCGGCCAATCCATAACGGCAACTTGGCGCAGCGGAGTGGTGTGTCCGTCTTGGATCAGGATCACCTGCGTTCAAACCCAACAAAACCAGTTGACCCCAGTACGTGTAAAGTAAGCTAGACGTCACACCAAAATTCTAAAAATAAAAGACAAGAAAAGCAGCGAAACTTCAAATTTCACATAACCAAAAGCGGTATCGTATAAAAGTCCTTTTTCGTCCTTTTTCCCACATGCTTCAAGATCGCTGATTGTTATCCAACAACGTTCAATGTAGGGTCTTTAATTACTATCTCACATTCAAATGGTGAGTGATGGCCATCGCACTTGTCCTTTCTCCGCCTTCGTCGATAGTGAAGTCTCCCGCCTTTGTGTGAAACGTTCGGTTCATGAAGAGCTTAGCGAGCTGTTTGCCACTGGTTGACCAATTGTTACGTCGCGTTTCCTCCAGAACCTAGAGCGAAAAGTACCCTTTAATGAAGTGACTGGTTTCGGCGAGAAACGCAAGCATTGATTGAATACATTCTTACCTCCGCCATGCCCATCAACGTCATGTACGTGGCAAAAATATGCGGGTCCATCTGATGGTTTACACGGCATTTTTTAAGTCGGGTTTTTCGCATCAACTTAACAAATGATACTATTCACGGCGCTTCAAGCACTTTAGCTTGTTAACCGTATTAGTGTCCAGAATTTGCGTTCAAACGTTCAAACATCTCTGATAGAAAGGTGCCCTACAATTGTTGTGACCACGCCTCGGCCGAGAACTACTAATGTTCTTACTTTTTGGTTCGGCCGGAACTTGTAGCCATACGAATCTTCTGTCAAATTCCTGATCTCCCTAAGGAGCTCCGGATTCTCGTCCAAAATAAGCGGTTCCACGACGAGAAGACATCTATAGGCTTTTATGAGGACCTGTAAATGCAGCGCACAACATAAATTGGTAGTATGGAAGAAGAAGTGGTGATGGAGACTGTTATGACAGGTGAGTTTTACATCGTCCGGTGTTTTGTTGGTGTGAGTCCAGGTATTGACGCCCATTATTGTACTTTGACCCAGAGCGGAGAAGGTGAAGTAAACCTTCATTAAAAGCCGACAATATTATGTTAACATGCATGGCTACAATATCGTCAACGACGACGTGCTTACGTAGTCGCCGTTGGTCATGTTGAGGTCCGCTGCAGCAGTCTGGAGAGAAAAATGTTTATAATGTACCCGGTCCGTGGATGGTTTTAGTGGTACTATGCTTGAGCGATGGCAGATTCAAACACTCTGACCAGGAGGCTTTGGAGGTCTTGCACGTTTCCAGTGTAGAATATCACTATAGCCAAAGACAAACCATGTCAATATGATGATTAGAAAGGCCCATTTTGATTTTGGAGGTGTTCAACTTGAAGGCGAAGGGAAGCACCATAAAATCCTCTTCCATTGATAATATCAGATAAAAATATGACCAAATAGTGGAGCTTGGCGGGCTTGTTTAATTTTGAAACTAGAGCTCATCACCAGTGGCGTTTTCGTATAAAACTGTTTGCTTCTGTGTGCTCCGTTAAAACCTGACTTCAAACCTGCTGACCTCTGCTCAGGTGTTTGACTGGCGCCATGAGTGCCCCGTAGTTCGTGCTGGGATCGGTGGAGTTGAAGGTAAACAGCGTTGCTTGAGCGGTCGGTATAGCCGTGAGTATGAACTGCCGAAGAACTATGAAGAAGCGTTCGGGGAAGGGGTCAAAGTTGGTCTCGGCGAAGAGGACGACATTGAGCCAGTGGAAATGCCGCATCATGCTCTCAAACGTTCGCAGAAAGTCGGTCAAAGAGTTGCGGGCGGTGCTGATCCACGTGGGCCACTTTTGTTTGTCGCGTAAATTGTCCAGCATAATGACACTACCATCAACCACAGAGCCCTTACAAATCAACAGGAAAATTGCGGGCAATGACGTACTTGAATTAAACAAACCTCGAGAGGTAAAGGTCGTCCAATCCTGTTGCCAATTTCGCTCCCATGTCCACTGAAATTATTGATTTCGTCAAAAACAAAACATCCAATACTGTTATTACTAATACTACTAACATAAAATTTTTGTTGTCCAAAAAACCTATTGTGTCACGATACCGAAAAACATTTTGTTTATCTCCATGACCTTTATGAAGAAATTATCGCGAACACACCGACTTAGCGGCGGCATTTGAGTTTCAAACAGCTGGTGCAATTTTTCACCTTAAGGATATTGAACACCCCAACTGACCACCTCAGAAAAAGGGCCATTATTTCACGGCGCTTGAATATTGTTCCAGTCTTCCCACAGCCGGGAAACGTGAAAGCATAACTTTCGCAATTCTTGGCGAAAATGCTAAAACTGTTTCCGAACTATTGTTGGACACATATTTCGCCGTGACATATTTCATACATATCGCTTCACACAATTGATGAATTTAGATTGATGAAAAGAGTGGTGTTAATAAGTGAATCAGAAAATACGGGAACATTTCAAACGGTAAATATTAGTTTTTAAAACTGCGCATGACACCTAGCTTTTTTCTTGTCTTATCGGCTTATCTGGAAGTCAATCAGCCACCTAGACATATCACAAGACTTATTTTGTCGAGAATTGAGCCAACCCGGTATTTTTTCAGCCATTTAGGTAAAATAAAGCCAGTCTATCTGTTTAATAAAACCAGAATTTTAGGAAACTGGCTAGATACTTGGCATAATTTATCCCCGTGCTTCGTAGGGAGGGAGTGGTTTGTCCCCTTAAGTCGAACCAGCCGTGACCGTGTGGCCACGTTGGCGTCTCAACCCGGCCTATTGTTTGATAATCAGAAGCTAATCTAATGACAACTGGTTTCCTGAATTAGAAGAAGAGAGTCCAAACCCAAAGGTCATGATAAAACAGCTTCCGAGAACCGAAAAATGCCACACATTTTGTCGACTACTCCGTAAAAACGTATGGATTTGTTTACCCGCTGGCTGCCATGAACGACACAGTAGTCGAGCCCACAATGATAATTTTTCACCTCCCCCCCCCACTCTCCAAGACTGACCTGTCTGCGCAAATACTGTCACGTCGGGCTTCCACTGCTGCTCCCGCTTTCGTCGCTCGACGAAGTATTGATACGCCTGCGCGTTCTCATACTGGTCATTCCAGGTCACATAGGGCTGGTCGCACGAGTAGACGTACGTCTGGGTGATGTTGAGGTATGGATACGCCCGGCTGATGTCCACCCGGGCCTGGTCAAACGCCGGTCCCGTGAATGTCAACGCGCCGAGTCGGACGGGAAATGCCATAATTAAGGTTAGGACTTCGATTTGCAGGATTCGGTGAGCATCCCTTGTTGCAGGTGCTTTGCTGGTTGTCGGAATGGTGGGTGGGGGTACGCGCTCGACGATGCAGAATTCCAGAACCCCGCCCGTCGCGTTGGGGTAAATGGTGGAGACCGTCGCATTTTCCATTCCGATCGGAACGCGAGCGGTTCTCTTCAACCTGTAGGATTTCCAGTAATAGTCTCTTTTATGAGGGTAAACATTTAGGCGAACTGTACAGCTGAGTGAGGGTACTGTTTGTCGCTATCCACTGGTAATTTTAGGTGTGAAAGTTTAAAAATAAGCATGGCTCACCCGCTTTGGTGTCCAGAAACTGTTTTGCTGATGCTAGTTGACGTCCAAGCTAGTTGTCCTCCAAGCTAGTTGACGTCCAAGCGAACTGCAAATCGTGGCCTGCTGTCAAACATTGGTTTTGAACGTCCCCTCTATAAACTTACACTTACACAGTGGGTTCCTGCAAATTGAACCCTCACAGGGATTCTTTCTGTCGTTCCTTGTCGGAGTCTTGTCCTGTAACAGTACAATCCAGCAATATGTCTTCCAAGAACGCCAAAAAAGGTTATAAATGTCCTACTCTCGGATAGAGCAAACAGAACTGTTTGAGAATGAATTCAGTTTCTTTCCGAACCCTGTCATACCCGCACTCGTGTCGTCTGCTGATACCTTTGAACCCTTCGATTGCACAAGTCGAACGGGCTCTCAAAAGGGACTGGAAATGCGCATATTTTGTGCAAAATGTATGCGTATGGTCTGCGTGTGGAATTTGAAAGAAGGATTTCTCGCTAATTGTATTCCAGTAGCGCCATGATAGTGCATCACGTCTCTCAACTGATTGCATTCATTTATTCACAATCAAGGTGCTACATTTCGTCTAATATCTTGCCAGAATTTTCGAGGATGTTTGTTGAGATTGCCATTAGAAGCTTTCAGGACCTGTAGAAAGGTCAAGACACGGAAGGACCCAACGTCTCCTGAAGTATAAATAGTAATGGTTTCTCTCTGTCGCCGACCGACCCATGGCTTCGGGAACTTCGTTCTAAAATGCTCACATGACACAGCGTAAGGCGCAGCGTCTCACCAGGCCGTTTTTATCTTTAATGCACCCTTTTCGTGCAATGGCTCTGGCTTTTAGGGGATTGCATTTTAAAATCTTACTTAACCTCTTTTAAGATACGCATGTTCCCCCATTTGTTATTCCGTCACTTCGTCCACCCACTCATTCATTCATCCGTTCATTCATTCATGAGTCCAACGCGTCCATTGGTTCGTCCATTCTAAGGCCGTTCAATCTTCGGCTGGTCCATCCATGCATTCGTCCATCCATCCCTTCATCTGTCTGTCCGTTCATCCGTCCATCCATCCGTTCGCATTCGGCCGTTCCTGCGTCTGAGCGTTCGCCAATCCGGCCGTTCATCCTAAGTCCGTCCGTCCTTGCGTTGGTCCATCCGTCCAATAGTTTTTCCACTCGTTTATCCGTAGGTTTGTTCGTCTGCCCATCCCTTCATCCGTCTGCCTGTCCGTCCATCCGTTTGACCGTTCACGCGTCTGAGTGTCCATCCGGCATATTGCTAAGTCCGTCCGATCTTCCGGTGGTCCATCCATTCGTTCATTCGTTTCCCCCTTCGTCCGTGCCGCCGCTCGTCCGTGTTTCCGTCCATCTGTCCATCCATTTCTGACCTTCTTGATCGATCGTCTTCCAACGCGTGTGCCCCCTAGTTCCCATTACACATACAGAAAGATATCTTTCCGTCTAATTTTTCGGAAAAAATCTGGCAACATTTTTGCAGAAAATATACTCGTTAAAATTCCGAAATGTTCAGGATTTCGGGAAGTAAGACAAATTTAATCCGACTCCCAGAATTTACCCTAACTGGCAAAAAATAGGATAGTGTACAGACCTTAGTACGCATTTGGTGGACAAAAAGCTTTTTTCGCTACATATAAAAATTACACTGAAAGTCCTGAGATTCGAACGACGTCGCAATATCGTTTCTACTTTACTCTCTCCCAAACTCCAAGCTAGCAAAGCCCGGCT
>LRSR01014274.1:0-19241 GCA_001579985.1 Hypsibius dujardini
AGGAATCAAATATGCGAAATGTAACACCAAAATCCACGACTTCTAATTAATCAATCAATCAGCCCAAAACTCACATTACAAATCTGAACTCAATTCGTTTGACTCTAATCAGTCAATCAAGCCGATATTTTCGCTAGAAATCCATCTCAGTAAGTTTTACAAACATCCCGACGAATTACAATACTGCTTGATTAAACCTCAACTTACCTTTGTGTATGCCTCCTCCTCCAGCACCTTCTTCCGCTTTTTCGGGATCGATGGCGTTTTAAATGAGGCGTCTTCTTGACTGATGAGCGCTTTATCCTTCACAGGCACCAGCGCCATTTTACAATACCAAATCTGCCTCGACCCTCGAGAATCCAAGCCTAGAGGAAGCACCGAAAAATGTGCAATACAGTTTTCTATCAATAATCTGGTCAAGATGGTGTTATGCCTAACCTTTTTGACGACGAAACCAGGTAAAAATTGAAGGGATCAGCTGATCAAGAAAGCCAAAAAAGATCCATAAAAATAGCGGCTCTGATTTTTAAATATCAGCTTAACTCAAATGATGCTTTTCCATGTCTTGTTTGACAAAACCAAACAAATGAGGTGAATGAATGAATTATGAGGGCTATGGGAAGCAAAATTCAGTCTGAATAATCTCAGGAAAATTTCATTTACCACGAGGAAAAAAACACGAGGTGTGATTCGACGTTCCAAACAAGTTGGGAACTGGAATGAAACTGGAACTGGACTTACAAATTTCATCCACCTATTCCGTTCCACGGTTCCAGGCCATGATATAGTACATGGATTGGATCTTGTTGAATTGCTGAGACTATCGCATACGGTATTAGGATGATGTTTGGAAATAGGAACCGGAATTATTTAGCCTTGGAATGTTGCGAGCCTTGTATTGGTCCAAGTTAGAAGTCATTCTGCTGCGTGTGCTCAACCTGCGTGGTCCGGTTTAGAGCCATTTTGAAACCATTGCCGCGCGGTGTCACAACGCAAATGGCACTTCATTTTGTTTAGGATTTTTGGACAGTCCAACATTCCTTGATCTGTCGAAAATATTATCTGTCTGACAAAGTTTTACAAAGTTCCATCCCTTGAATAAATTTTACTAGGTGTTCTGCCGTCCTGAAATTGTATCCGTAATTGGTAAGCCTCTCCTCCCGGTGACTAAAAATTGTTCTTTTTGTAGTGACGAACAGTGGCTCCATTTTCTTTCCAATTGATCGATCGATTGTGTTGTAATTTACTTGGTCATGCTCCTTGTTGCTTGGTTGCTTGATTGGTATGGCTTAAATTCATTGCCTTCTAGAATCTCTTTTCCATTCTTCAAAATCAGGATGACGTCTCTTTTGTTCGTATCTTTTGTTCAAAATCCCGACAGTCGACATGTTTTCTTTCTTTAAGTCCATAGTTGTGACAGTAACACGTATTCGAAAAATGAAATGCGTTCAATTTCAGTGTGTTTTTTTATTTCTGTTTTTTATCATTGCAGTCGTTGTGCCCATTGGAATAACCCGCACACACACCATGCCGAAAGTCCGTCGCAGTACCAAGCCGCCGCCGGAGGGCTGGGACCTAATCGAGCCCACGCTGGAGGAGCTGGACAAGAAGATGCGCGAAGCGGAGGCGGAGCCGCACGAAGGCAAGCGCAAAGTCGAGGCGCTCTGGCCGATCTTCAAGCTGCACCACCAAAAGTCGCGCTTCATCTACGACCTCTACTACAAGCGGCAGGCAATCAGCAAGGACCTCTTCGACTACTGCATCAAGGAGAAGATTGCCGACCAAAACCTGGTGGCCAAGTGGAAAAAGTCCGGCTTTGAGAATCTATGCTGCCTGCGGTGCATCCAGACGCGTGACACCAACTTCGGAACGAACTGCATCTGCCGGGTTCCCAAGACCAAGATGCAGGACGAGAGGGTCATTCAGTGCATCCACTGCGGGTGTAAGGGCTGCTCCGGCTGATTGTTGCCCCGCCCGGGGTAGAATTCCCCCGGGAATGAAATCGATTCCAACTACGTCGTGAACGTTTTTTTTGGTACCCTTTTTTGATGAGTTAAATTGCAGTAGGATTTGTTTTTTCGCTTGTTCTTTTTTCGACTGTTTGAGTTGCAGAAACTTGAGATTTCCTGACTCCTCCAGTTAGAATGGTCTAGAACAGATGAAGCGGAGGTCCGGAGGGAGTGTCGACAACTTTGTTCCGCGGGTTGTTGTTCTTCGATTGGTATCGTCTCTCGAAGAGAAAAAATATGCCAGATGTAAGTTTTTGTTGTTTCACTGCGAATATGGAAGGTTCACCTTGAGCATGAAAAAAAAACAGGAAAGGAAGGCGAAAGTGAGCGTGAGACTCTAACAATTCGAGTACCTTGTTTGTCTATGCAGAATCCGTCACCTTCACCCGATTTGATTATGGAGTTCAAAAGCGGTAAAAAAAAGAAGCTTAACCCCAAAAATCTGATTCCGTACCGCATAAAAAGCAACGTTGGGCTGCGCCTGTGAGTTTTTTGTCCAATTTCGCATGCGGAAATTCCATTTAGCGCGAAATGGAGTTAACCGCTCCTCCAAATGGAAGTTTGGAAGTGGAAAGGAAAATGCTTTGCTTGAATGATCGTTGCTGTGATTTCCACAAGACCTACCTGCTAACTGCCTTTCTCCATTTCGCGTCTCTGTTGTGCTTTTCTTTAATCAAAATCCTCGTGGAGTTTTACGTCAAATTTCCTTTCCGCTAATTTATTTCCGCCATCGAGGTTCTCCTTCGCAAGCGTCTTACTCCCTTATGTGATCAAAGCAGTGAGGGATCGCTGACTTCAAGACCAATCGACCTTTGTGGCAGCTTGTGCAACAGACAGGGCACTTCTCACCAACCACTCACTCCTCTCTCGCGTTTGCAGGTGTGTGTGTGTGTGTGTGTGTGTGTGTGGATTGATCGCAGCAGCAGTCGAGAGGGGAAAGAAAAGAAACGCGCACAGCAGAAAAAGCGATCGAAAATATCGCTCGCGCTATCCTCGACGACGATTTTGTCAAGTGCTTGGTTTGTGATGCCCCGTTAGCCCCTTCCATACTTCTCCCCGTCATCATCATGGAGCTTGCTGAGCACGATCCTAATGCGGGATATTCTTATTCCAATGGATCTATCTTCTCCAGCTCGTCCAATTCCTCCACCATGTCCTCCTCGGATGATGAGAGCGCTGCCAAGGTAGGGCGAGACTGTTTTTGGTGCGTAGCCTGTTGGTTTCTGGTTTTGCGCTGTGCTTGTGGCGTTTTTGAGGATGTTGGAGGTGGAGAAATCCCAATGTGATCACCTATTAGCCGTGGAAGGAGGTTTTGTGGGTGAATTCGAGCGAGGAAGAGGCGCTTGTGTTGCGGACGTTTCTGCGCTGTCCCTCGTGTTTTTAATCCTTCGAGCCAGGAAGTGTCGTTTGCAAGCAAGTCTCGAGGAATCGCGATAAAGGAGCTTTGAATGGGGAGTGTGGCCTTTTGTTGTTGAAGGTCGACTGGGAATCATAGAACTTGAACAGGACGTCTCTGATGAGAAAATCTCTGATTGATTCTTGATTTAATCGATTCTTGATTCCCTTATTTCATCTCATTTATTTTAGCGTCACATTTCCTCAGAATTCGCGAAATTTTACGTGGGAAAATTTTAGGGAGCGTAGTTTCCGTGTTGGCTGGACGACTCCTGAAAGTGCCCTCTTCCTCATCAGTGCTGTTAAGAGTTTGTTCGCATAGTGCATCTGGTCGCTCCCATTCCCATACTGCATCATTTTCGGCTTAGATTTTTGATAATTGAATAAATTCAATAAATTAATGAGTTATTGATGAGAAATTTCCTTTCGCAAAAGGAGTGCAGTACTTTATGTATGAGCTGTGCTGACGAATCCATTAGTTGATTGCTTGATTGAACAAATGGATTTTGCGTATTTGCCAGTTTCTTTGCTGACCTATCGCTTTTACGACCCTCTTTTCACCTGCTTCGTCACTGCCGTGTTTCTTCGTTTGAATTCTGCTTCCAAGACGTGCCATAATGCGGAAGCGTGCAGGGAACGAGCGCGCGGTACTTGCATCGCACTATCAAGCAGTCGATCCCTTGATTGTCTCACTTTCTTTTTTGTTCCCCGGCTATTGGTCTTTAGGTCAATGTCCACCGGATGTGAAGCCGCCTGGCCAGTATGTGTGTAGCGGATTTTCTTTTTTTCTCCGTCTATCCAGCCCCCGATCGACTTTCTCAGAGCGCATCGCGCGGTTGTTTGCCGAGGATTACGATCGCGGAGAGAAGAGAAACGAGAGCCGTCAGATTGGATTTACCAGAGCGATGCATCACAATACACCCCACGGAGTGTTCGCCCCCCCTTCTCTCTTGTCTTCCGAGAGGGTATAAGGCCTGGCGGTCCGCTTGCTTGCCGAAAACCAGTCCGACACCGCGACACACGCGAGGTCGTGCGCGTAAAATGGTCCAAATCTCGAAAGCGTCTCTCGTTGTGTATGAGCGATTTCCCCCGTCCTCCGTTAGTCACTTCACAGTACACTCTTTCCGCTTTCAGTTTCAGCAGTCTCGCGAAGTCTTTTAGGGGTGGATAAATCAAAAATTCTGTCCGCATCAGCGGGGGATGGCTTGTTTGGACAATTTGTACGGAAAGAATTTCTCTCAGCTTGCCTCGCCGCTGGCAACGTCGGAGCAGGTTTTATTCCTCCTCCTTCGCGTCTCAATTTGGCGGTAATAATAGAGAAAGCATGTTTTTGAAATTTTTCCCCTAATTAGAAACGGCTGGTTTTTAGCGCCTTTGTAGAGAAGAGCCTGTAATTCTCTTCGTCTCTTTCTAAATGTGATTTTAAAAGTTCAAAGTGATGCCTGCGAGGCATGGTCTCGGCTGTGTTGATATCCGTTTAGTTGTCGTGTATCGATTGAATTCTTTCATGCGTCATTTTTACAGCGAGGCTCAGGTGCTACTGTCTTTGTGTGCTGCGATTGCTGATGATTTCTCTTCAGCCTTTCCAGGTGTACCACGTGCCTCACATAGTCACACCTCGTTGACGTCTCATTCACCGTGAATATTGATCAGCTACACGCAAATGGCGCTTCCGGTTATTAATCTTGTACGCGCTGCGGAGTGTGGATCAGTGGGATAAGAAGGAATAATGTCTGCTTTTGCTTGTGACTGACCGTTGCCTATTAGTTGCTCGTGTTGTCTATCTGCAAGCATTCTATCTCTCTATCTATCTGTCTGTTTGTCTGTCTGTCTGTCTGTCTGTCTGTCTGTCTGTCTATCTATCTATCTATCTGTCTGTCTATCTGTCTGTCTGCCTGTTTATCTGCCTATGTCTGAATGTTTGTCTGACTGTCTTCTGTCTGTATGCCGGTTTGCCTGTATGCCGGTTTGCCTGTCTCCTTGTCTGTCTGTCTGTTTTCATTTGTTACATCATTCAGGCCTGTAGAGGGATGCAATGCTAGCTCCTTTGCACGGAAGATCACACACTTTTGTATTTTTTGTGGGTGGGTGGAGACCGGAAGTGGTAGAGGGGCTTGAAAAACACGAAATCACTTCGTGTGATGTGATTGTGGACTGTTGAGGGGGAGGGACGTTTGTCCACACGCTGAGCTCGTTGATTATGCATGAGGCTGTTTATGAGGCGCGTAAATCGTCGTTGCACTGGCGCTGGCTGACGGGAGGGAAGAGATCGTCTTGATAGACTACACAAACGGCAGAGACTTTCCTGCAGCGGCGTTTGCGAGGGCAAAAAAATAAATGTGTCATATTGGTTTTTTTGTGGTAAAAGCACTCGAAGAGGTTGACAGTCGATCTCTCACGATCCCTTACGGGGCGATTGTGGAAGTTGTGGTGTGTGGTGTGATAACGGTTCAGTTCAGGTGGAATGGTTATCGAGCGTACACTCTGTCAGCATACGGTAACATGAACCAGTCCGAGTACACCTGTATGCAGGTCCGTCGATCTGACGGATGAATTGATTGGCTAATTGATTTACCGAGTATAATCGGTGCGATTTCACGGATATGTTTCTCCAGTTTGCAGGTCCGTGAATTCCGCTTCGATGTTATCCTTTTCCTTAATACCAGAGGGAGTCATCCACGTTCGGTTCGACTAAAGGAAGAAGAAGAATATTGAATACTTCTTGTGTCTCGTCTGGATATATGTCTAGTCGTTCATGTATTCCTAGTTTATTCGCTCTTTGTCTGTCTGTTTCTCTGTCTCTGTATGCCGTTCTCCTGACTGTCTGGCCGTTCGTTTGTCTGTCTGTCCGTCCGTCCGGCCGTCTTTCTGTGTCTGTATGTCTGTCTGACCACTCTGTCTGCCAGCCGTTTTTGTCCTTGGCGCTTCACGTCACACCCCCGGATTGGAATCCAAGCTGCTTGTTTTTTTTCCTCAGTAGTCGTTCAGCATTTCTACAGTCCACTGGCCAACCTCACCAAAGACTCGCGTCGCGCGTCGGGTGCCCCACTTCCGGTTGCCGTTTGTTAGGCTCTCTGAACGAACACACACAAACCCCTCACTACGACGAGCGATTGCGCTTTATTATTTGATCAAGACATAGGCACTAGCCCACCTCCCCCCCCCCGGATCAGGGTCGCAGTTGTTAAGTTGTCTAATATAGTTTTATGTATTCCTCAGCATTTTGTGTGATCAACGGCTTGGTTATTGGGGAGACTTTCGAGACTCGAGCTGAAGAGCGCCCTCTCGTTGATTGAAATGCCGGTACCGGTGCTTGCTCACGCTATCTAGTCTACGTGATACTCGAGGAGGAGAAGACCCTCACGGGATTTTGTGTGTTTTATTATAATATTTCACACTGATTTCGCTCACTCGTTTTCGGTCGGCGGCGTGACGAACCGGCGGCACTTTTCTCATTTCCGACTAATCGTATGTTCCGGTAGACAATGCGCGTTCGAGGTGTGTGCGTCGATTACTATTGGAGGCAATTTGACGCTTACCTCTTGTGCGCACACTCGCTCCTGGAGGGGACTCTTATCGCATATGTTTTACGATTATTTGACTGACCGTTACGCTGGAGGTGTTTTTGTGTACACCCCTGACTGATAAAGACATTATTTACGACCGTGCTTGCATAACGTTTATTTTTTTGGAACTTTCGCAACGTTGATTTCTTTGGAAAATCAGTTTCTTTCTATCGCTGTTTTTTTCTGAAATTATCCCTGATCGATGTCGCCGATCGCTTTTCTTGCTCACCATGCTCAGGTTGGTTTGACTTTTATGTGTATGGCGTGTCGCTTGATTGATGAGTTCACCGTTTGTGAGTCGGTTGCGTTCATCCCCTCGCTTGATCGGTTGATTAGTTGGTCTTGCGTGTGCGCTCAATGGATGGGAATGGTCTTCATTGATTGAGCGATTGATCGAGATTTTGTGCTACTTTTTTATGTTGATTCCGTTTGAGATAATTTGAATGTAACTATTTGAAACTTAATTCTCTTAACACTTAAATTCATACATTTCATCTAAGTATCTTTTTATGTTACTATTTTTGCTTTCGGTTCGGCGAAACGATTTCACCATTTTGAAGTATTCGTACCCGGTAAGTAATTCTTCGATCGATTGATTGATCGATTGAGTTAGTTAGTTTTATTTTCGAGTTCGTGGTTTGTGTTGGCTTGTCTGTGTTTCGGTTTACACGGAATGCTCTGGAAGGACGGAATATTTTGAAGCTCGTCGTGTGAAAATTCAAGGCTGAAATGTGTGTGTGGTGGAAGAGGAATCTCACGAAGAGGAGGCTGAAATACTTCTACGTACATGCAACTTCCGGTGCGGTCCTTCCGGCATTGCCGCGCTTCTACTCGCCGTGCCTCTCGCTCACAACATTCTAAGAGACCGACGACAGAGTCACAAAAAATCACTTTCCCTCGTCGGGCGAATTAGCAAACGTGTCAACATCTCGCGCAATATTATCGACCAACTAGGCAAACTTTTCGCACGCGTATTGCTGCAACCAACAACACGTCATGCGCAAGCTCATAGGCAACTAAGCTCTCCGGTTCACTGCTTGTCAAAATGATCGTTTCTTCCTTCCCACACACACATACACACAAACAGTGTGTCTAACCAATTCAGTTTGGAATCTGTGAATTCAGACATGCAAATCAGTTGCGTTGGAATATGTCGCAGTTGTTGTCTGTGTTATTCCACTCACTTGAGCAAGACGACTGACTGACTGACTGATGTGTCTGTCTGTCTTTATTCTTCAAGTCGCTGCCGTGGGCAGTCTTTAATCGGTTTATATTCGACTCTCTGTTGTGTGTATGTTGCTTCGCTGTTCCGGTAAAGACGGCATAGTATAAATGTCAATCCTTGTCGCTAAAAGCCACTAATTATCTCACGTTTTTGAGTGTCTGACTTTGTTGGGCTTTTTTGCAGGCCAAAGAACGCGATGTCCTGCTCTGGTTGATTACTGTGGCACACGGTGGCAGTCTGCGTGATGATCTCAAGGAACCGTACTATTCTGACGGTCAGGTATGAACAACATGTCTGTTTTTTTTCTGGATTAATTTAGATTTGTCAGATGCTTTTACCTCTTATGTCCTACCCGCCTATTTGCCGACCTGTCGATTTGCCTGCCTCTGACAGTGTCTGTCTTTCTGCCAGACCACATGTCTTTCAGTCAAGATGTTTGTCAGTCTGTCTGTCTACATGCCTGCTTGTCTCTCTAGTTAGATCTCTCTATCTGTTTGTCTATCTGTCTGCCTGTCTGTCTACTTCTATGTTTGTCTGTCTGTCTGTCTGTCTGTCTGTCTGTCTGTCTATTTATATGTCTGTCTATCCAAACTGTCGGCATGCCGGTATCCTATCTGTTTTTTGTCTGCCTATCCGTCTGTGGATGTACGTATCAATTGTCTGATCAATCAATCTGTTTTTTTGTTTTGCCTGTTAGTCTTTTTGTCTGTGGAAATAGATATCTTAGATTGTCTGTTTTTCCTACCGAAATCGAAGTGTTTGTCTTCTCTGTTGGAATCGTTCCTTACGCTTGCGTCGTTTCAGGGGAACAAGCAGCTGAAGCCGGATTATGTGTTGGGCCTGACGAGCGGCGAACTGTACGCCTACGCCGTCGGGAATATCTATCGCAATCCGAGTTATCGGAATTTCACCCACGATGAGATTCTGCAGTTACTCACGAAGCGCGGCACGCGACCCAGCTATGCCAACGGCTCGCCTGTGACGGAAACGGATTTGGGATTTAATCGGCCCATTCGCTTGGTAGGTCAGAGGGAGCAGGAATGTCGTTGCATAAAATATGATCCAAGTTAGCGTATCCCCGGGGAGCTCTGGGTTGTCCGTTTTTGACGTGTCTAACATTGATCTATGATTTTCCGGTTGCAAATTTCCGGGCTTGTATATAGAGCTCAGGCAGATTTTTACCGCTTGCTTGCAAGATTGATTCGTTTTCTCTGGGCAGTTCTTCGTTACTGTTGATTTTGCTTAAAGCGTTGATTGATGGGTTGATTGATTGATTGAGAAATGATCAGTAGCATCTTATTGTCATCTTTCTCTTGTTGTAGGGGTACATATAAATAGCCTTTAGTTGTGTTCAGTTGTTCAGGTCAGTTAGTTGAGTGTTCAGGTTAGAAGCCTGTTTTAATCGTGTATATGATACTTATATTGCACACTTCATTTTGTTTGAAATGGGTCAGAGAACATTAAACATTTATCGAATTCCTCTACGCTACGACGAAGTTAAAACGTCGTCACCTTCGATGAAGCGCATGATGATGACTATTGGGTCGACACGTGTTATCAGTCAGCCGAAAATCGGTCGATTGATTGATCGATATTCTCATAATTGGCTCACCATCGTTTTCTGGAGTAACATCGGCAGTGTGATAATACTGTCGACTTTCTAGGTCTGTTTAATCCTTTTCTACGGTTTGTCTGACTTCCGTTATACATGTACACATGTCTGTTTGCTTGCCTATCTCTTTTCTTCTCTGTGTTTTTCAATCGGTTTGTCTGTCTGTCAGTCAGTCAGCTAGTCTGTCTGTCTATCAGTCGGCTAGTCTGCCTGCCTGTCTGTCAGCTAGTCTGTCAGCTAGTCAGCGTGTCCGCCTGCGTGCCTGCCTGCTTGCCTGCCCGCTTGCCTGATTGCTTGCCTGATTGCCTGCCTGCCTGTCTGCCTGCCTGTCTGCCTGCCTGTCTGCCTGCCTGTCTGCCTTTCCGCCGACCCTATCTGACCGACCCTATCTGCCCGTTCTATTTGTAACTTTTATGCCTCTGGGACTGTTTGCTTGATGTATGTCTGTCTCTTGGTCAATCTGCTTTTTTCTTTCGACTCCAAAAATAAGGAGATTAAATTGTCTGCTTAGACATTCCATTCATACTGTTTTTGTACCGTTGCAGCGTGCACACCTTCTTTTGATCGATGCCATCATGCTGCTTGCCCACAAGGAATCTCTTCTCTCCTCCATGCCGTCATCTTCTTCAAATCAAACCATCAACAAAAGCCCATCCGCGTTCGACCGTCCGGCCGGACTGAAGAAGACCACCGCCTTCGCCCCGCTTCCCAACACAGCCAGCTGGCTCAATTACGCCTCCCATGACGACTCCTTGTTGAATCTCAGTCGCAACAGTGATTCCGGCGGGGACGGCGGTCTTCCGGAAAATCACTTTCAACCGGGGCACCCGCAGGTGACCAATATCCGGCTGGCGTTGGAGGAGAAGCGGCGGAAGAAGCAGGGCGACGCCTCCAAG
Organism: Hypsibius dujardini; assembly: GCA_001579985.1. Taxonomy (NCBI): domain Eukaryota; kingdom Metazoa; phylum Tardigrada; class Eutardigrada; order Parachela; family Hypsibiidae; genus Hypsibius; species Hypsibius dujardini. The sequence continues at coordinate 10,704 of LRSR01014274.1, forward strand.
AAGGGCTACGAGTGGATGCAGCAGAACGCCAAGTTTGGCGAGACTGCCTTCATGCAATCGGGTAAGGGGAACCTGCGAGAAAAGCGGCGATCCTAGTGAAATTCCTCGGTCATCCTTAAGAATACTTGTAATTTTTATGGGATTTCGGCTTTCACGGGACATTTATTTTCCAGTTAATTTTTGAATTTTAAAATCACCTCGTGATGTTTTCTTCTCCCGCTGAAGTGGCTGACTATGTGAAAAATAGAAATATTTTTCCCTTGAATGTAATGGCGACAATTTTCAGTCGGAAATATTTTTTACTCATCGATCTTTTTTAAAAACGAAAAGTAACCTTGAGGATCTTGATTTTTCCACCGCCGATGTCCACTGTATTACAGTACACAAAACATTCCGTGTCAACGTACTTTCCCATTCTCTAGGCCCTGGCACCCAGCCGAAGCAACCGGAAGAAGAGGAGCACGTCTACGAGGAAATCAATGAGAACCAACACGATCCGACGTCGTTATCTCCTGCCACCACAACCGCAACTGTGATAAACTCTTCCTCCACCGCCGCCGCCGGCAACAACAACAGCAACGCGCCACGCCGTGCAAAGTGGACGGAACAATCCCCCACCAGTCACAACAACCACCATCACAATGGCAGCGGAGACGCCCCGCCTCCCTCCGGCCTCCCCGGCAACGTCTACTCCACCCGACCGCCGCCGAAACCGCTTCCGCGACGCAACGTGACTTCCGGTGAGACCACGCCCACCGAAAGCAGCAGCCGAAGGTACCCCCATAATGGGTCGTCCTCGTCCGTGCTGGAGAATGGCAATTACGACATGCCGGATGATGACCGTGAGGACGCTGCTGTTACCCAATCCGGTGATTCCGCCTTACAGTTCCTCTCTGCGTACGCGACCCCGCAGCAACAAAAGTCCTCCACCTCCGCAGTCCCGGCCCGGACCAAGCCGAAAGTGATACGCAATCCACCGCCGCCGACGGTGTTGTCCAACGGCAGCGCCACATTCAGTGCCGCCACCTTCAAAAGCATCAGCAACGTCGACCGGCTGCGGAGTCCTGTAATACAGCGGGAGTTTGCCAACTCGGTGGATGTGTTGAATCCCAATGTGGGGGGTCAGTTTGAGCCGCAACAGCGAGGGAATACAAGTGCAACAGCTCGGAGGAATGGTGCTGTGACGGTGGATGGAAGTAACGGCAACGGCGGAGGTGGTTTTGTCGGGTCTGGTGGTGGAAGCAGCGAGGGCGATGAGGATGACGGTGGAGTGACGAGTTTTGAGCTCGTTGACCAGGTACGGTGTGTCGGGGATTGATGATTTTGGAAAAACTTTAGGGGACAGTCAAGCCGGCAGATAGACTAGATAAAGTGCTGACAGGCAACTGACTACTGATACAGGCAGAGCGATAGGCAGACAGGCTGACAGAACAGACAGATAGACAACTAGATGGACGGAGAGCCATGCAAGCTGGTAGAGAGTAGAGAGATAGACAAGTGGAAAACCGACCGACAGACTGATAAATAAGCAGATAGAAAAGCTGACCAACATTTAGGGTAGCAAACAGGCAATTCGTAGACAGGCATTCAGGATATCGACAGTCAAGTAGACTTTCAGATAGGCAAACAAGTTAGCCAGACGAGCCGATAGGCAGGCAGACAAACAAGGCCGACCGAGAGGCACATAGATAGGCAAACAGACAGACAGACAGACAGACAGACAGACAGACAGACAGACAGACAGACAGACAGACAGACAGACAGACAGTTTAGCCTGCTGACAGACACAAAGTCGCACAGAGACTGAGCCGCCTTATTGGGCCATGGATTTGTTATTTTTCATTTCCGTTCTTGCACCATCGATTTGTTGCAGAGCCAGGATTCAGAAATGGAGCGGAAACGTCTAAAACTGATGCAGCTCCAGCAGAAGCGCCGGTCAGAGCAGGAAGCGGCGCGAATCTCAAAAGAGCAGGAAAACGCGGAGCGGTCAGACTTGGCCCGGCAGCGACAGGAGGAGGCCAGCCGCAAGAAGGAGGAGGAGCGCATCCGACGACAGGCTATCATGGACAACTACCAGAGGAAGAAGGCGGAATCAAAAACTGCGGAGGATCTCCCCAGTCCGGGCCATGTCACCATGCGGGACAACAAGGCGCGGCGTGCGCGTCCTTTGTCGGTGCATACCAACAGTATTGGTCACCATGCCTCCTTCGATCACGGCCCGATGAGCGGCGGCGGCAGTGGCAACACCATGAAGAAATCACCGAGCCAGGGCGACATTATGCGAGTCGGTCAAGGTAAGTGTTAGTTGACTGGCTGACCCTCATCGCCGAGCGAATAGACTTACTGTAAATGTATTGGTATTAAAATTGAGAGAGAGAGACTACCAGGCAGGCAGAACAATAGGCTTATAGACAGGCAGGCAAGTAGATATTGAGACGGGGGGACACATACATGAGACAGGCAGACAGACAGACAGACAGACAGACAGACAGACAGACAGACAGACAGACAGACAAATAGGCAGGCAGGCAGGCAGGCAGGCAAACATTTAGATAGGTGGTTAGTTCATTTTTCTGGAAATTCATTCCATACTAACTAATTTTTTGTTACTTTTTAGAGCTCTCGATTCTCTCGCTCCACAATCCTCGTCTAGCCGCCGCTTCCGCACGGCAGCAAGGTGGCAGTTTCACGGAACGTCGTGCGATATCTCCTCCACCCCGATACCGCACCGGCACGGCGGCCGATTCCACCAGTGATGCAGGGTCTTCCAATTCTGGTGGTGGTCATGAGATTCCTGTTGTCTATAACGGTGCGGATGACCATTGATTGATTGATTGATTTTAGTGGACTAATTTTCTTTGTCACAGTTTTCCTCCTCTCTTTATGGACTGAACGTTTATTCTATATCTGTCTTTGTTCATTTTAGGTCCAAAGTTGTTCCGCAAGCCTGTGACCAAGTCTAATCGCCTGATCATCCACAATGCCATTCGTGATAGCTGCCTGCCGGGAATCGTCAACGAGGACCTCCAGCGGAAGGCGTTGGACGCTCTGGCGCGGTCGGATGAGTGCCATTTTTTCGTCCTCTTCCGTGACGCCAACTGCCAGTTTCGTGGCGTGTATGCCTACGATCCCGATATGAATGAGGCGGTGAAGATCTACGGTGTCGGACCGAACCGCATTGACGATTCCATGACGGAAAAGCTCTATAAGTAGGCAAAAAGCTCATCACCCATTCATTCACACAGGCAGACAGACAGACAGACAGACAGACAGACAGACCAGACAGACAACCAGACAGACAGACAGACAGACAACCAGACAGACAGACAGACAGACAGACAGACAACCAGACAGGCCGATTGGTAGAGAAAAAGACTGACAGAGAAGGCATGTTCTATAATATGTGTTTTTGTTAGGTACAATTCTGGAATGAAGAAGTTCACGGTCATCACCACCACCCACCACATGTCCGTTCAGATTGATGGTATCACCATCCAGTCGGCCGTGTGGTTGGGCAAAAAGGCGGTCGGCCATAAGGCACCGCTGGAAATCTTTTGAGGTTTCGTGTGTGGAGGAACCTCATCCTGCCAATTCCCCTCTTCCTTTGTGAAATCAGACGTGTGTGTGCGTTTGCTTGCTGCATCACCACCATCACCGTCACCTCCCGAGGCGATTGGCCTCTTTCAGTGTCCTTGTGGTTTTCAGAGTTTCCAAATCGGTGGTGTTTTTTTTCCTCCTCCTTTTCTCCCGCCTCTCTCACTACTTATTACCTAAAACGTTTCACAATCTCATGCGGCAGCGGTACACGCGGTGTCTTTTTAGTCTGTATAATTTGCACAGCAGCGTGTGCCCTGCCATGCCCAGCCCTTGCTTTACAGTGTCAATAAATGCTGTTTTATCCTTGCGAGATGAATTTCTGAAGTTTTTTGTCACGGCTTTTTTATACGAAATTTAAAATGGTCAGACAAGGGGGTGGAGAACCAATCCGCCATTGTCGTGGGAGGATGCTGGGGAAGCTTCATAGAGTCCAAGATATCAATCGGGTTTGTTTTACGGACGGACAGTCACAAACTCATACGGACAAGTGTGGTCTGCGCTCCACTACCCACCACGCCAGTAGATCCACGCGAGTCGCGACGCACCCTGCCACTAATTACACTAACAAGGCAATTGCACCACTCTCCCCGGCGAAATTTTCCCCTTCTAATTGTGATCGTGTATTCGCCTGGTATCTGTATCGGGCAATATGGCCATCGAGAAAATCGGCAATGAAGGAGACCTTCCATTTTTAATATTTAAAAACTGGTTGAAATCATTGTAGAGGGCGCTGCGAAATTACTGGGGAAGTCGTACGATTGATTGCTAGATTGATGGCTTCAGTAATGCGCTGAATAAAACACCAATCTAACAATCAATTGAACTGAAACTTTGTCGTCATCGCAGCGCCATCTATAACGGGTTGGTTGAGTGTTTAAATGTTCAACAGAAGATCTCATCTATTGTCGATTTTCTCGATTTATATGTTGCTAAATACACCGAGAAAATACGTAATGACAAATGAGAAGTGGAAGATTTCTCCGGGAGAAGTGGCGCAATATCCTATTCAGTAACAACTCCCTCTATGGTACCATATACACAAAAGCACCGAGCGGCCAGCATTTTTCTTCTCTATTTAATGTAATAATATAAATCTTAACTCGGACATGCACTACAGATGCCGTATGCAGACTACATAACGCACAAACTCGATTCACTTTCACGCACAGTTGGTACTTATATTATTATTGCCTACCAACACCACCACCCCCCCCCCCGGCATGGGTGCGTAGAGTAGATTGTATATATTATTTGCAATGTGTGCGTGTGTGTGAGTTACTTGCTTGCCTTACTTTGTCCGTCCGACCTCTAGCTAAGCACCGACGAGTTCAGCTCAGAATAAACTCTATTACATTTTCCGGCCGCGCGCTTGCTGTGCCGGGCGCTGTTCGGCCGGTCGAGACAAATTTTTCTTTTACAGCTATTGATTTATCTTTACCATATATACTACTACTACTAGTATGTATATGTATAACATGCGGCCGACTCTGCAGAGGAAGGAAGGAACGTCTCGCGGTCCGCGTGTGCTCGATTGGCGCGCGTCAGAGAAAGATAGATAGAGAGAGACACACACAGGGAAAAGAGAGGGCCTGAATATTTATGTTATTATACTGGAAATCGTGCGCGCACCAGCGCCACAGAGACACACACACAAAGTAAATTTTCCTATAACTCTCGAGCTACATCAGGTCTGGCATGCTTGTGTTGTGGCCTCAGCGCCCGCACTCGGGACGTCCCCTTGTCGCTCACAGTCACACTACTATGTATTAAGAGTAGTATTAGTTGTAAAAGTTGTCTGGTAGCTAGCTATGTAGGTTTGTCTTTGGCCTTGCGATCATCATATACATAGGAAAAAGAGTTAAAAGAGAAACGCCAGTCATACAGACAGACAGACAGATAAGAAAGAGAGAGAGGAAAGGAGAGAAAGAGAGAGAGCGCCCGCGCGAGACAGAAAGAGAAAGTTTAATAAATCTCACTCTGTGGTTGCGTAGCGAATATTATTCTCTTTTTCCTTTCTATAAAGCACAGCAGCAGCACAGCCTCTGCAGCAGCCTAGCGCGCGTTTCTCGCTTAGATCAATAAAACTAACTATATCATTACATTTGTGTGGTGCTGCAGAGAGTGTATAGTGTGTAGAGTGGATGTGGTGTTTCTCCTGCGATCTCTCGTCTCTCGTTTTAGGCGCGCGCGCGAGGTCTCTCTCACACTTTTAACTTTCTCCCACGACAACGACACTAGACTCTCTTCTAGGCTAGACTACTTTCATTTTCGCCCCTCTGCACTTTTATCTTTTCTGTAAAATATTTTCGCCGTAGTTAATCGTCACTTAAAGCTTCCTTGGGAATACACTCGGTAAAAAAGTTGTCCCCTTGACCACGCCCCTCTGTATGAGGAATTTCAGGTACGATTTTGTTGAAGACGCCCTGTCGGAAAATAGTCTTTTAAATTATTTTAACCATGTTAAATTTGTATCGTGCAATCGCGGTTGCCGTGTAAACTGTGTGAGCCGAAAAACGGTTTGCTGGCGACCGGTTTGGACTTCTCCCACTTTCGCCCACGCGACGTGGGCGGCCCAGAACGCGCGCGGCCCACGCGTCCATATTGTCGCGGTTTCTGTGGCCGCATAGTCGAGCGACACACCAGCGAAACTTTATTTGTAGATTAAAATTAATTTTGTTCAGCATTTCAAGTCTGGCTGCGGGGAGCTTTGGCCACTGTGATTAATTTCGTCTAAAATTTGGCAGTTCCGGTCAGCGGGCCCATTTTACATGGGCTTTCAGGGGTGGTTGTGTGGGAAAAAGGCGTGACCAGTAGGCGTAGCGTGGCTTGCCAGACGACCACTTAAGAATGCGCAATAGCAACCGGAAAACTTTGATTGGATGGTGTGAACGAACGGACCAATTAAAATAAAGGCTGCTCGTCTGTCCTTGTCTCTCTCTCTCGCTCGGCTGAAATTCAAGTCAGCGCGTTCGATTTTCTCGTATGTTTGCATTAAAGTTATTTTCAACGCTGACGGCGACCATTTTGAAGTACTTTTATATTTCTCAACTTATCTCTACTCGTGCGCGCCTTACGTGATAAAATTTTCTTCCTCCCAACCCCAATGGGCGTCCATTGAATTTTGAGGTAAACTTTCCCGGCAACGCTACTTTCATTTTAGTGAGTCTTTTTTCATTATTAAATTCCAAATGTCGCACTTCTTTGCCGTGCTACACGCGTGGCCAAAATGCTGAACTGATCGAGTTCAAACTGACCGAGTAAAATTTAGGAGTGGGCGTAACTCCTACTTTTATGCTTCGGTCGCGTAGATTTCTCGCTATTAATGCATCGTTTTAGCCATGTGTGTAGTAGGCTTATGCTTTATTTATTGTGTGCTGATGTAAATAATCGACGGAAAATATCACTTGGCATTACTTATTTTATTCTTTAAAATTTTTGCTTTTTTTTCCGGAATTAAGTAATTGTTCAAATCGTACATTCAAAATCCGCCGGAAATTCAAACTTGGATATATATTTTGGACATGTGAAAACTATTTTTTTAGTATTTTTTCATCAATCTTGTTATTTTTATCAATCAATATTTGAATTTTATTACTATTAAACTCGTTACGGGAGTGTTTTACAATTTTTTTACACAATTACGGTTAATTTCGCCTTTTCTGAATTGGTTCAGTCACAGCGTAAGAAGGGACACTGGTTCAATAGGTGTGTCATTCAATTGATTGATTGATTGGCGGCTTATCGGATATTTTTTTGCCGATTTACGGTGTACGAGAATTGAATGAAAATAAACTTGCTTATTCTTTTTTCTTGTAAAACGTGTCTGTGTTTTAAATTAATATATTTGCGTTATGGTTTTGTCAAGTATCAACACTTTGTTTGTAAATCTGAAACGGCCAACCGATTCGACTCCACCGGAAAATATCGGCTCCGCTCTAAAGAATTAATAATTGTTTTATTAAAATAAGATTTTTTTTTAAATCAGATCAACCGGTTCCCAATTTACCTGTTCTTTATTCGCAGCTTCCTATCCGCCGTTCCAAAATAAATTATCTAACTTCAAATGCTGAATTGCCTAAAATTACTCAATTTTTATGAAGTACTAAAATTTTGTAACCTATAAAGTTATCAAACCTTTTTATATACTAAATTTTCTAATCAAACTGCTCTAACTTTGGACCAAAATGTAATTTGGAAAAAATTAATTTCAAGCTTTCTTTCGTGAAACATCTACTTCCACAGAAGTGTGTTCTTTGTCTTTGCCTCATGGACACGTATATTAATTTTGTACTAAATTATCTAACTAGAATTATCTGTTTTAGTATAAATAACCCAAAGTGAAATTTTTTTAAATAAACTACCGATAACGTTAAAGGAGCAATAATTTTCTAACCATAATTATCTTTTTATTAATCTACCTACAATTAACCGAATTTTAAATAGAGTTTCTTATTATTTATTTAATTAGACTTACCTCTTATTAATATTAGAAAAAATGAAATTAGTAAATTTGCACCACGTCGCTAATTTTTCCTCTTCTTTCCTCACCATGCAGGAGCACATTGAATGTCCTATAAAGCCTTGCTGAACGCGAAGGCGTCTTCAACCATGTTCAGCAATTTCGGCCCCTCCTCCTCTTCCTCCTCCAACACACACCACCACGGCGGCTCCGCAGCGGCCCTGTCCGGCGCGGCGGTCTACGACGATCTCCACGAGAACGGCGACGACCACGACGGGATGGACCAGGACGACGACGGTGGTGACTCGATCGGCGGGCACAGTGACGACGCGGATGACTATCACAACAACGGCGGTGGCGGCGGCGGCGGCGACGGAGGCACCACACCGGAACGGCAGGAGGACGAGGAACCGTTGGGCTTCTCGACATTCAGTTTGAAGCGGTGCCGGTTCAGTCCGCGGCAGGACGTGGCGTTACTGAAG
>LRSR01014279.1:0-12711 GCA_001579985.1 Hypsibius dujardini
GCGGGTTTGATAGCCATGCTCAAACTACATTCTGCTCCTTTCCATCCTTGAGTTGTTAATGCATTTGTACTGTATGCATTAGTACTGTACTCACTCTAGAATACGTAATCTCCCACTTCTGAAGTGGAAAAAACTCAATTTGTTTTCAAAATAAGTGCAGAGCTATTCCTCTCATATAGTGACTACACATGGTGCATGGCACTCGTAGTTAGTCTGAACTCAGACCAACGCTGCCACACTTGAAACAACTGTCTCACTTCAAGTGAAGCAACACGATAGGAGGTTCTCATAGCATCTGGCACAGTAATTTTAAATGTGGCTGTTGCCTCGACTTAACCAACTGAAATGCAACACATTTGAAGTGTATGCAACACATAGTGTCGCACTTGTACGACTGTGTCGCACAAGTAATGGAGAGTATGGATAAACAATGGTGGTTGAATTTGTATTGGTTTTACCTAGATTTTAGGGGTTTTTACGGGTTTGTAGGGGTTTTACAACATTTGTAAAAATGTGCTGGAACCCCCAGTTATCCACTACTTCTGCCTATCTGTCTGTCTGCTATCTGTCTGTCTGTCTGTCTGTCTGTCTGTCTGTCTGTCGGTTGGTCGGTCGGTCGTTCTGACTGACTGACTGACTGTTTCTCTGCCTGTCTGTCTGTTTGTCTGGCTGCCTCTCCGTCCCTCTGCCTACATGTCTGTCTGTCTGTCCAATGCCTGTCGGTCTCTTTCACATCTTTTTCACCGAAAATCGAAGGGCCGTATGTACCTTTCCCCGTATAGCCATCCAGCAGTCACTCTCTTGATTATGTTTCGCCACCTCCTGTAGCGTAATCACTCTCGTTTCCGACAGTCCAACCTTGTTGGTCATATCTTCACCCGATTTGCTCCGATTTACCCAGTGGGTTAAAGAATGACCAGGCTTAAGCTCCACTTTGCGGGAAACTTTTTTGGGCGGAGCCGGTTTCGGAGCGGGCATCACTGCGAACAAAAACCAGCTCTTTACAACTCGCGTAATGACAGGTGCGCAATCGGTCGATTGATCGATCGATTGTAGCCTAACTGGCAGAAGCATGATCCCACTGACTCGTACTCGTACGTTATTATGCGGCAAACTAATGATTGATTTGTAGATTGTATTAATTGATGCAAAATGAAAATAGTTTGCAGTGTACCTCGATTGATTGATTGATTTATTTGGCGTGAAATCAAAACAAACTTTTCATTTCCATTCACTCACCAGTTTGTGGAAGTTCTGATTTATTTTCTTCAACCCCTGCAGGCGTGTTCGATGCATTCAGTGTCTCGGAAATGCTCATGGTGGCCAAGTCGCTGGACACGGGAACGAGAGAATCTGCTGGATCTAGTAGAGAATCTCCACCAGAATTCATTTTGATGCGGCGCCGGCGTAGCAAGAATATTTTTAAAACATCACGACGAACTACACTCATTTAATTTGAAATTTAAAATTATTTGCATTAAAGTTGTAGAATGTCAAATGCAAAATGGCCAAATGAAATCCAATTCCGAAAAATGGAAATGATAAAACCAATATTTTACACTGTTGTATAACAATCATAGAGTAAACAGCTGCTGCTCAGTGCACTTTGCACTGTGCACAGTGCTCAGTGCACTTTGCACTTTGCACTCTGCACAGTGCACTGAATGGTGCTTGATGATACAGAGTGCATCGGTATGTATCGGTAACCGATGACTGATTAGTTGGTTGATTGATGTTATTCGTATCGATACCCAATCCTTCTTTGCTCTTCCGTTGCTTGGTTGATTGTCGGTACAGCCCCCCACATTCATCGATTGGGCTCTGATTCCTGATCACAAGTCCAGTATTCTTATGGTAAGCAATATGTAACATTTTGTTCCGCTCAAATTTTATCAGTAGTTGCGTATTAACCTTTAGTCAAAGGGGTTCAACTAACAAACTTACTAAGGAAGCGTCCAGAAATGACGTCAGAGTGGAGATTGGAGGGTCACAATGAGCTATTCTGCAAGATTCGCCTTACGATTTAGCTTTTAGGGACGAGGGGACTGATCTCCTAATATCGAATTCTGACGTCATTCTGACGCTCCCTAACACTTCGGAACTAATTTTCCTTAGGGGTTTAGGGGTGGAGCGGCGCTCCTCTGGATCCCCATGGGTCATATGAGATCTTCCAAGTGAGCTACATCATGCAGTGGCGCCACCTGTTGTAGTCAATCGATCCATGAATCTCGAGCAAGGGCGCACTGGCAGGGAGCCAGGGCTGCATCATGCAGTGGCGACACCTGTTGTGGTCAATCGATCCATGAATCTCGAGCAAGGGCGTACTGGCAGGGAGCCAGGGACTCAGATTTCGATCACCTAATGACAGTCCTGAGTTGGGCTTGGAGCTTGGGGGTAATCACGCATCCCTCGTTGTCCCGTTTAGGACTGGCGTGTTTTTGCGAGGAAGTCCGCAATCCTCAACATTTCTGCGCATCCCCTAAAGTCTCTTCAGAGAATTGAGCCAGTCGTGTGATGCTAGTCTTACTTGTCGACTCACTTCTCCCAGGAGGAACTTTATCTGGCACAGTGCGGATCCATTGCCCTTTTTGAACAATGTCAGTCATGTTCCTGTGAATGCTTCTCTCTCTCTCTCTCTCTCGGTGCGTATACTGAAAAAATTGTCAAAATTCAGCCATTTGGTCCCTACCTAAACGGTTTGGGTTGCTCCCTTTACGGTAAATCACGAACAAATGAACTCAACACATTGTTGTTGGGCCTGTTGTGACAGCTTAGCAAGCCGTGCACTTTATGGAAAGTAAACCCGCGATTTAACGCACATGCGTATGAGGAGTGGAGTATGACCGTAATCCAACACCGAATCCTGAATTGAAGTTTTGTTGTGTTTTGTTGTAAAAAGAAAGATTTGCACTGGGGACGCAACGACAAAAATCCTTTCAAACATTTCGAAGCAAAACTCCACAATGTTCCATTCCTTATAGATGAAAGTTCAGGGGGGTCCATTGCACCGGCACTGCAGCTTATGAGTGCAGCGCTTTTCGTTGATCCACTTCACTCTCTTTTGATGGTCGATTCGATGTGCCCTTCAAAATAACGGGCATTGAAATTGTGGTAAAGGGGGCTTAATTTCTCTCTCTCTCTCTCAGAGTGAGTGAGTGAGTGAGAGAGAGTGAGTGAGTGAGTGAGAGGAAGAGTAGTGTGGCCGCGTCCACGAGAACGACGACGGCACACGAGGAGTTAAGGCGGGGAGGAAGAAAAACGAGGGAATTGTTAGACGGGCATTATCGGTGTTGCATGACCGATTCACTTAGACTAAAACGACGTCGTCGTGTTCGCGTCACAGCTGCCAACGGGGATCGATCCTCCAACTCCCGAAAACTCACATACATTCACATACATTCACACACACAGTCACTTTCTTCGAACTAACGAACGACGACTTCAAACCGGATTATGCGTTCGCACGTTGTCTTATCATAGCTCGCTATGAAGATGTCGCTGCGAGCCCTTCTGATCCACTCTTTGACTCTCTCTCTCTCTCCTTTGTCCCCCTCTATTATGTGGCCTTGAAAGAAAAGTGGAATCTGTCACGTCACACAACACATAGTGGGAAAGAGCGGCACTGCTCTCGCTGCTCACTTGTCGGGAGAGCTCGCGCACTGCTCACTTGTCGGGAGAGCTCGCGCACTGCTCACTTGTCGGGAGAGCTCGCGCACTGCGCGACGGATCTGTCCAAGTGACAAGCCAGAAACTGCTTCCGGTTGGCCCGTTGGAGCGGATTTTATTGTTGCGACTTCATTTCCGACAGCATAGGTCAAGGCCATTCTCAGACAGCACTGTAATAACGGGCCATACCTCCGCAGGCAAATGAGTCGTGCGAGCAGACGATGAACGCAATTTTCAAATGCAAATTTTGTACGAGGTAAAAGTCCCAATGCTGCGCCCACTTTTCTCTCATCGTTTGTCGGCGTTTTGGGTTCAAAAAATCAGCAATGAATCGGACAAACACTTGTGACAATAATTTTGACAAAAAATCAAATTTCTTTAAAATGAAAAAGGAAAAAGAAACCTTGTGGCTGTTTTGATTGATATACGTCACGATTTTGCTCTGCCGTGCGCAGCATTGGGAGTTTTACCTGGTAGTTATTTGGCTGTTGTGTTACTGATAAACAGGGAATTGTACGAGGAATACTGCGGCCTATTCCTAGCCACCCCTTTTTTTGGCCTTTTCCTCTTGTCCTTTTCCCATTCCGAGCAACATGGCAATGTCAGTCGGTATATACACTTAGCCAAGTGATCAAATGGTCACCAGTTCCGCCCACTGACATCTCAAAGCATGTTTCTGCTTAAGCCAATCGATTTTAAACTAACTAAATTCCGAATCAGATAAGCTCTAGAAATTGTGCTTTCAGTCGTTTGGCCAACCGGGGAAGTGGTTGGCATGGTCAGCGGCCCGGCTTCCAAATTGGTTCCAATTCCGTGGAATTCCACGGATATGGAATTATACCGCCCACACATGGGTTCGTGGAAAGGATCGTGGAATTGCATGACATTTTCCCTGAGGTTTGGTTGGGACAAAAGGGCACTCCCCAGAGGCACCCATGCCCGCACCCACCCGACCCCTTGGCTCCAAGCAAAACAGATTCCATGCTTCCATGGAGTTCCACTAAAGGCATGTCTAGGAGTAGGCAGGATTTCTCGTTCAGAAGAGGACGAACGGCAGATGCAAAGAAAACCCACTAATCATGCGGATTCTTTTTTCAAAAGTCATAAGACATGCTAGCTGACATCCAGGGTTTCAGACCTGAGACCTCTCTATGTATGTTCGATACATGCCACAGGAAAAGGAACAGCAAATGGATGGTAATTTTAACGCCCACTCCTCACGCTTGGTGCGCGCCGCACCACATTAGTCCTTAATGAGTTGTAACGGGTCCGACGTCCATTCAATTTCACCCCAAGATCCGACTGTGGGCTGTCCACAGCCTTCCCATTCCACGTCTTCGGCTGGCTCTCCTGATACATCCACACACGAGCGCGTGACCGGGCTTCCCCCCCCCCGCGTGCAGGGCAGGGAGTTTCCGAGGCTACACACGCGTCAATTGCACTTTTCCGGATATGTCTAGTGAAAAAGTGCGTGCCGCTAATACCTGACTACTCTCCGCGAACTACACGGTCATTTCTGTCACACACACACGAAATGGCGTGTCTGGTCCGTGTAAAGAGCACGGTCCGTGTGACGGTTACTCTGTCACTATGTGACGGTGTGTTTCCCGTCAGTCTATTGCAGTTGTCGGTCAGATCGCCCGCGTCGTCGCGGACCCTCGATCGCAATCGAGAGGGAGACCCCTGATAATTGACAGCTTGCCTTATTGTGATGGGCATTTAATAAAGCATTCACAGTCGTCGGCTTGAATTGGCCCCGTTGTCGAATCGATTCCGACGGATAGCCGGACGACTCCCCGGTCGACACTTTGCGGGAGGAGAGCTCGCACCGCGAAGGGGGTCCCTAATAGCTCTGCGACCCTTCCCCTCCCCTCCCCTCTCTCTCTCTCGTGAGGGGAAAGTGAGAGGCGTGTGTGGACGTGTGTTCCACAGCTAACGGCTGGTGCGAGAGGAACTCTTCCCATTTACAGTCAATGTCGTCTAAATAGACCCCACATACACAACCCTGATTACTGATTAGAAAAAGGTCTTTTGTATATGATCCACTAACTGGCCTAAAGCACCCTAACTGGGGATTGAATGGCGGCGATAGATCTTGCCCGGGCTTTCACTCCGGGATGGGTCTCTCATGACATAACCGGCTGACGCGAATGGGTGTTTAGGAAATTTTAATGACAAAAGACACGACGATGGAGAGCAGGAGAGAAACAGTGGTGTGCTTTGTCGCGTGGAGTAAGTATACCTCCTTGCGGGGGGGGGGAGGGGAGAGGGAGGGGCGCTGGAGTATTATCTGTAATCTCCGGGTCAAAAGAGCACTTTGCAGGAGCCGCGGACATCTGCCCGAAGTAGCCACTTGGCATACGTAAATTTCAGGGGCCTGGGTATTGGTAATTGATGCTGCGTAGTGGGGTACTTCGTGGGCTTTGCATGTGTTGACCAACCTGAGAGGGGAAAACGTGAATTTGATTTTGGAATTTGTGGCCGAGTATTCCGCGGTTCTTTCTGAGCATGACCATGAGTCTGTTTTAAAAAGAATGTTTCTAGCAATGAATGAGCGGATGGGCCGAAATGACCTTCCTAGCTACACAAATTACGCTTGTACTATTACACCTGATCCCCGCGCTCTGAAATCGCCGACTGCTGAAACGGCAAAAGTCACACACTTCTTGTACTTGTATAAACACTTGACCGGCTTTCTGGGGATTCCCCCCGCCACACACCACACCACACCACACCACACCACACCACACCACGGGTAAATCACACAACGGGAAATGATCGACTAGTACTGCGGGGCTTCCGGCCTAATCTGCTACCATAATTTCCCATTACTCCCGTCGTGTGTCCGTCCGTCCGTCTCCTCCCTGCGTCTATGTAGGCGCACCCGAGAAAAGACCGCAGCGGGAAGATCATTGCGCGTGAAGCCCGCTACTAATCGTGTCGTGGATTTTCACTCTCTTTGCCAGATGACTGACTGCCTCTCACACACACACACACGCACACACACACACACACACACACACAGACAGACACAGACACAGACACAGACAGACACACACACACCCACCAGCTCTCATAGTCTCATTCTAATTTTGAGGCCATTTAGCGCAGGAAATTTGGAAACCCGGGATGAGAGACAGCTCTGCGGCACAGTTTGTCGCCTGGAGCAAGCGCCCTAATCAAACTCTTCTTTGTCGGTTCATTTATTACCTCACACACACACACAGGACAGGACTGTCGTAGTCTAAAATGCGCCAGTCCGTCAAAGGATACATTATTACATAACAAAGTTTCCCTGTCAGAAAAATGGCGAGAAACTGCCGCGTCGATATAGAAAAACTATACATATCCCACACCGTGGGGAACTCTCTCTCTCTCTCTTCATCAGTTTAACACATCATCCGGGGCAAGAAATACACGGAGACTGTCGTCATGACGCGCTGTTGCTGGCAGCGACGACGTTTGACAGGGATTTATCAGGCGTCGTTCTATCCGTCGCGGAAGCAGAAGAAGCAGAAGAATGCAGACCATTTAATTGGCTCATCTTAATCGGTTGGCTCATCTTAATCAGTTGGGTCAGCGGCGGCGGCGGGGTCGTGCCGTAGTTCCTCATGAACGGTTGCAGCTGCGGCTGGAGCTGCTGCTGCTGCGCTGCCAGCGACATGGAGGTCCGTCCGGTGGCCGGGTAATCGCTGTCCGAGGCCTCGGGGATGGTGAGGGGTGAGGCGTTGCGCTGGTCACGCGGCGAACCATAGCCGCCGTACCGGTCCTCCTTCCAGACGAACCGGCAGGGACCCTTTTTGAGGATGGTCAGGAGGATGCGTTTGTAGGCCGACCGGAAGTCGGGATTGAGGGCGTACACAATGGGGTTCATGGCGGAGTTGATGTAGCCCAGCCTGTGAAACAGTCGAGACCGACGGTTAATCGCGAATTTACTTGTACGAAAATAAATACTATAATTATATTTATTTATTTATTTCTGTATATTTATTTATTTCTGTATATTATTTATTTATTTCTGTATATTTATTTATTTATTTGCGGTACTGGTATCCATCATTTTGTTGGACAGTGGTTTCGACGAGTTACAAAAAGATGTCTGTCTTTCTTCGTGAATGCTTCAGGCGAAGCGATTTACACCACAATACGGAACAACACCGTGGGAATGGGAAATTAAAAATTCACTAAAATCATTCTCCACACACAGTAATTTGTTCAAAGGCTGTAAGCTGTATTCAGTCAATTTGAAAGCGATAAAACTGGCTTAGTCACGGCTCCTGTATAGCTCAGGTGTGAATGGTACTACACTTTAGCATAAGAACTGCAGGTAAGAATGTCCCGTCTGTTGCGTTTTCTCCATCAAATTGCCTGTGTAATCATCTTTTCCAAGAGCAACCAAACATGTGTATATATTTTATGGGTCCCAAAGATGCCAGCTGAAATGGTAAACAGACTGGGCAGGTGACAGGGCATGTACAGGGCATGTGACAGGGCATGTACAGGGCATGTATACGGGCATATACAGGACCATTCACTAACACATGGACACTTTTAAAAAAATTGCCAAAAAAATCAGTTTTAGTTATTTAGGTCTAATTATTTTATATCGTCTCAGTTCAAAGCCTTTCACCCACGAAAACGTTTGTTTGGATGTTTTAAGCCCCACTTTAGTGGGCGGGAGCAATCGGTCAAATTTAACCGGACTTGGTTGAGCTGTTTTAGCACTCTTTTACCCTTGACCGAAGTTTATTTCGCAAACGGAATACTCACCAAATTCAAGATCGACTGATTGTGATTGTCAGAAGCACAGATTAGCTTTATAGTAAATCATTTGGAAGGCTAATTCGATAGATCATCATTTAAAAAAATATATTTTAGAATAAAAATGGCGGCGAAAGTTGCAGTTTTGACCTTTCTTGAAAGACACTTTTGTCGAAAACCCTTAATGTCGCACTCAAATTTGTCTTCAAATATTCCATGAGGTAGTCGACAGATTTGTTGCTTGAACCGAGATCAACCAGTTGAAAACTTCCAAACTGGTGGGCAGGAAAGAGCTTCAACCCTATATTTTGCTACTTTTAGTTGTACTTCCCCGTATGGCAGATGCAGGGAACTCAATTGATCTTATTAATTATTTTAATGAAAAAAAAATTCTAAGCCGTTGGTTCTTCAAAAAAGTCAGTTACAAGAATAGCATAAGTTGCGCACAATTTCTATGGTAAGCGGTCCATCGTGTTCAGGTGTTAGTGAAACGGACTTTCTAGTTATAAAACATCGAAAACTAACGTCAACCGATCCGATCGGCCACTAGCCATCAACTTAACCAAAAACTTGCACTTAATAATTGCCAATGGCTGTTTCTCTTCATTTCTGAACTCAAAATCAGTTTTAATTATACGGATAACCTTCATGCGTGTATACTGGACCAAATACCAATCCTTATACAAAATAATTCTTTCCTTTTATTTTATTTGGATTATTTGGCTTTAACATGTACTGTACTGTCTCGATCATTCGGTGCTGCGTTTTAGATCCACCGTATATTATGACTGCAGTGAAGCACAGTGTGTGCAGTCATAATATACGGGTGGGTCTAAAAAGCAGCACCAAATGATCGAGACAATACAGTATACATAGTAATACATATAGTCATTTAATGCCGTGTTAAATTAAGGCAAATTCGAGGCACGTCACACTTGTGTGAAAAAGACTTTAGATGGTCCACCGTGTTCCACCTCATCACGAGGGAAGATAATAGACCGCACGCGTCGTTCGGTTTTATGATCGATGATTAAAGATCGAGGCGAGAAAAAAAAGGTCCCAATACCATCAGCATCGTGTCGCTCCCCTCTAATGCGAGAAATATCCCTATCATCAACCCTGGCGCGTGTGCCAAGTTCCGACCCCAACACCACAACTTTCGCGTGACATCCGTAATATTTTTTTTCCTTCCTCAGAAGTCGTAGGGAAATTGTGCCTCATTCCGCGCGGCAGATACCACCGTGGGAGAAGTATCATGAGGGCCACACGAGTGAGCTACACTTTTCTTGGCTACCATCCATCGTGGTAATGTCAATTTTCGCGAACCCTTCGGTTGAGCGCACACTCACCAAGTGATTGAAGAGCGGATCCAGTTGGGGATATTCGGTTCATCGTCGAACGCGTAAATCCAATATATTATGAAAAACGGCTGCAAGCAAGACGCGACTTTTGAGGCACTCGATGGAAAACTCTTGATCGATAATAATATTTTACGTGAAGGAATATGTGTCTTCCCATCATGGAAGAACTCACAATCACACCTTTGCGACTTCAGGTCGCGTCATGCAATTCGAGAGGGATCTATACACAGTATGAGGGGAGGTTTGTATTTCGGCTCACCCTCACTCATGGGTTTCTCTTTGATAGCGGGTGCTTGATTATTTGATTTCAAGAAGTGTTATCCTATAACTAAGATTAAATACAAAAATTCAAACAATCAAGCACCTGCCATCAAAGAGAAACCCATGGGTGAGTCGATTTATGGACCAAGTGGAGGGTGAGCCGAAATAGAGATTTCACCTCATACTGGTACATCCGGGTAATTACCTGCCAGCAGATGTAAAACATGCCGAAAATAATCCCCAACGTCTTAATGGCTTTCCGTTCGCTGGCGAGATTCTTGGACTTATTGGTCAAGCACTGGCTGTCCTCGGAATTGTAGTTGTGTTGGATTGAGCGTTGCATCCGTTTGATCTCCTTGGACTGGTGCAGGGCGATGGAGAAGATTTTGCAGTAGCACACCCCCATGATGATGAGCGGAATGTAGAAGGATATGGCCGCGGAGAAGACCGCGTACGTCTTGTTAATGTCCAGGAAGCATTGCCCGGTCGCCGCGGCAACCTGATCGGTCTTGGCGTACCAGCCCAGGAAGATGGGCGTGTAGGCGATGCAGCTGCTGTTGAGCCAGATGACCATCACGATGACTGCCGCCTTCCGGGAGGACATCCGCTCGTAGTAATGGAGCGGATCGTTGATGGCAAAGTACCGGTCCACCGCCACCGCGCAGAGATGCTGCAGACTGGCCGTACACGAGGTAACATCCCAGCTCATCCAGAACAGGCAGAAGGTCGACCCGAAATACCACACTTGATTGATGTCGTACACTGTAATTCAACACCACACCCTCGTCAAACGCAGCGTTATTATACATGAAGTGGGAACACACTTCCGCGAGAGGAACAACAGCGATCACATTACAGTGTTATCTAAACAGAGTTAAGGGTGGTACACTACATGTGTAGCTAAAGTTGTAACCAATATATGCACATATACGTATATATATTGTATACACACATAGATATGTACACATATATATATATGCTGTCTATACACACATATATATATATATGCTGTCTATACACACATATATATATATATATACTGTATATACACACACATAGATATGCACACAGATATATATATATGATGTCTATACACACATATATATACTGTATATGAGACAAAATGCACGTCTGTTGATTGACTTTATGTACAACAAAATATTTTTTTTTCACGTTGTAATAGGTGTGTTATTATTTTCTGCAGGGTTCGATGACATGCCGTTGACGGGCTGGTAGATTGGTCCATACACAGGTAGTTTCTTTTGTCATTCAGTCAACTGTCAGTACCGCCTACATCTATATTTTTATATATGCTTCCGTCATGCAATCTCGCCGGAATTGAATGTCCAAAAATAGCAAAACACTAATGAAAAAAGTGTAATTTTAAAGCACGGTGGTCTGGCCCGCCAACAACCCCGCGTTCCGGTCACGCACAGGTTTTCTCATTAGACTAAAACGCCCCAACACAAAAGTAAAACAAAGAACACGGCGAAAAACATTTTCCGCGGGAAGTGTCCGTCCCGCGGTCTTATGAGGATCGCACCAGCACTTACCGAGGGCAAACGGGAGCACGAGAACCTGCAACCACAAAACACAGCGAACGTGAGATTACGGAATTTGCCCCAACCCAGAGTCACACACACCGCCATCCAGCTCAGTACGATGAAGATACACACGCAGCAACGCCGCAGGCCCTACCAACTGGGCGAGAGTGCATTAGCGACTCAGTATGGGTTCTCACGAAAACTCCTCGGACCCCTCCAGACTCTCACTCTCTCTCTCTTTCTCTCTCTTTCGCTCACGCAGCCACAGCGTCATCCAACCCATAATTGATACTCTTTTAATCAGCTTTCCTCGGTGTGTGTCTGTCTGTGTCTGTGTCTGTGTGTCTGTGTGTTTGTGTGTCTGTGTGTTTGTCTGTGTCTGTGTCTGTGTGGACTAGCCACCTTCTGTGGCGGCTTAAAAACTTTAGTCCCCCGTTTAGGGGTGTGCGTACAGTAGTTAATCACACAGTTGCATCGTGCAATGTATGACAAAGGCAAGTGATTAGCTCTTGAGGTCTTCACCCCCCTCTTCCCCGTCCCCGAGATGTCCTTCATGTCGATTACCCTTCTTTTTATATGCCTCTCTTCAGCCGCGGCATGCGGGTTTACACACTATTTGAAATTGGAATCAATTATTACGACCTTAATGAAGACATACGAGACGACCGCAATTTTCATGCTACATGCTGGGGCGGGGCGGGGGGGGGGGGTTGTTCAGTGGGACGTCTCACGGCGGTCGAGCCTGTTACGGGAAACAGACGGCACAAACAACTGCATGTACTCCGATGGTATTAAGGTACCGTCGGTCATGACCCTTCAGGAGGGAAATCATTAACAGTTTCGAGTTTCTCGGGAACGCGTTAGTCTTAAATAAATATATACAGCGAATGAGTTACTTCGCATTTAAGACTAACACTGCAGGGCTCGGAGAGAAAGTAGGGGATTTAGTGGGAGGGAAGAGGGTTCAGCGACCCGATAAACAACGTGTACAACACGAAAAATAAGTTATTAAGTTTTCCTTTTTATATATGAAAATTATAATCCAGTTTCGTTCGTTTCCACAATCCTTTTGGTAAATAATAAGTAAAGGCTATTTTTTTACCCTGCACATTTGATGT